>JAQQAF010000505.1:0-29159 GCA_029747655.1 Ensete ventricosum | reverse complement strand
TGCAAGTTGCTTTCCATTGTTGAACGAAGAAGCTATGGGTTCGGTGCTAAGTCAAATAACATCCCTAGCGGAAGTAAGGCAACAAACTAATAAGTCAAAGGATGAAAACGGAGCTAAAGAATCCGTTAAGTAAGTCAAAGAGTAATAGACAGGAAAGTCAGACCAGTAGATAGGAACGGTAGTTATATGAATTCTGAAAACAAAGATCTGAATCAGTAGCGAAAGCCTGCTTGCACCAGTAGATCTCTTCTCTTAGTAGCATTGGTTCTTCCTGACGGCTTAGAAGCTTTTACTTAACTGTTTGTTTGGTTCTTATGCTTGCTCCTATTAGTCTGATTGTTGTTATTCCCTTTGATGAGTACATTACCTGGGTACAAAGTCGTATGATGAGTACAGAGTCGTGTGATGAGTACAAAAACGGAGGCTTTATTCACGTACAATAGGGCAGGGCGGAAACCTACTAATAAGAATGTGCTTACTGCTAACAAGGCGCTGTAACTACCTAGTCAAATCAAATATTAATGCAATGTACCAACAAGAGAATTGAGCTACTACTAAAAGGCTTTAACGCATAACAGGGAATGAACCCACGAAACACAGGAACCAACCTCTACGGATGAGATTTCCACTAGTGATAACACGGCTGTACTGCAACCAATGCCAACAATAACTCCACTAGTAACTCCGAGGCTTTAAGCACCATCGGAAGGAGTTGAACCGGGGCTAAAAGAATTATGAGTTTCAGACTCGGGAGCAGACTATCTTACTTGAAGCGCTAAGTCGTGGAGTACGGTTTGAAGTTGGCAGTTAAGTCGGTTAAGAAAGTGAATGAGTGCGGGTACTTGCTAAGTAATAGAGAGAGGTGATTTCACTTAGTTTAAGAGCTGGACTTGAAACCATTGTTTATCGAGCTGGCTGGGGACTTTCAACAAATAAGATGTTGGGCGTCAATGCACTAGAACACAGCTTACAGGACTCGCATTAGGAGTTTCTTAAGCTCGCACCCCAAAATACAAGTATGAACCGCACACTTATTGATTGAGTTGGGACAGGCATAATCTTGTGGTTAAGGCTGAAGAAGGCTATAAAGTAAGAGAAATAAGGGAACTTTACTTTGTTAGTCAAATAAATACTTCTTTGGATTGGGAAGTGATATTCTATTATTTGGAAGTCTTTTGCTCTTTACTTTGTTAGTGGCTGCTAATGACTCGCCCTACGCAATAGCCTATATATCAGTATAATGATCCTACTTTTCTATTGATACAATATAAGAAATGTTTGAACAATCAAATAAATAACTCTTCTCGACGTACCAACCTATGTATGATCTAAGGGCCCGATCTCTTCCTTAGTCTCCTGTTTTCCAGCAGTAACCTTATTCTTATATTTGACTAGTCTCTTTCTAAGCCTATTAGTCTATTCTGATTAACCTACACCCTATACAGTACAGGTTAGTCTTTCTTCTTGCGTAAGTGAATCAACCGGTTGGCTGACAAAGAAAGGAAAGGCATACTTAACTAAAGGAGAGGTGGGGACAACTCCGGTAACGAAACGACTCATGTCAGTTTTGAAGCAAGTCGTTTATTTCCTTATGATTAGTTCCATTATTGTCAGCATCGTTTTCACTCTCTTACTTAGCCTCTGATCCTAACTTGTATCTTGCTTTCCATTTAAAGTAAATAGCTTTGTGATAAATGCACTAGAATAGCTGATGCTCCTTATATAGTTTCTGCTTCTTCGCGAGCCATGAATTACTCCCTCTTGGGGCGCTAACGGAGGGTTGTGAGTTTTCTAAACAGCATTTTCTTTCCTTGCTGCGACTTGTCAGACATATTGGGTCAAGAGGCAGGGGCCACACTACACTGTAAAGGGACGGAGTCTTTCATCACCTTCCAGTAGAAGCTTATTCTTTACATAGCCTGCCGTTTTGTTTCCATACGAAATTGACGACCCTCGGCTCTTAGTACAGGGAAATCAATAAGATAATGACAGTAAAGGGAATGGTATATAAGCGGAGTCCATTTGTTTGTTTGATGGGGACTATTCTACAGGATACAGGGGATTTTTCTTGCAACGACCCCATTACGATTGGTGAATGACTATCAGGCTTATTGCTCATAGATGGGATATTACCCTACTCAAAAAGGCATCGAGCGATCTTTACTTATCTCTCCGCTGATGGGCCGACTTACTTCTGCGCATAATTCTCTGAGCAGCAGCGGACGGTGAGCGGATCAAGCTTCTCTTCAAGCTCATACTAATTTACCCTCTTTGGTATCCTTGATTTCCGTCAAATGAAGCAAATTTAGAGTAGGAGCGTATAACATACACTGCGGGCTTTCCCTTGTCTGCTTGATGGATTTGATTTGCCAACTTTAATGCCCGTAAGGCTTGTAAGGCTTTGAAACCAGGCCAACTGGAACAGAACCGCTTGCATGATACCCGCGGGTTGTCTGAGGAAGTACTAGATGATGCCCTTCACCGCTCCGTGAACTGATTGCCTGGCTCTTGAAGAAAAGAAGACAGGAGAAATAGGTCCATAGGAAACAAAGCAAGGTCCAGTGTAGGTAAGGGAAGTCTTATTTTCGAGTGAAGACATTGATAGGCACTAGCTCAATCCCCTATTACAAGTAGTTGGATTATTGGAGACACTATTCAAAGTATTAGTTCCGAGCTCAAGTATCGCTAGCAGTAAAACACACTGCCGCTAGAAGACATCAGAAGTAAGAAACTCATAATGAGTACTACACTTGTTATTTAAATCAGAAATGAAATAGGCACAAGGAATTCAACGAAGCTCATAAGGAAGAGAATGAAATGCATACTCATAAGAACGGAACTGCTAACCTCGCCGCAGTCCAAGAATGCAACTAGTGCTGATCAGACTACAAAAGTGATGGAGACCCTACCGCTCAAAGACAGGACTCGAGCATAGCTACCATAAATGTGCTATGTGTTTTTCTTTCTTGTCTCCAAGGCTGTTTCAGGAGAATAGGGAGCTCAACTCGGGAACCATCAACTCGGAATCCAATAGGTGAGGAAAAGAACGACTCTGCGGATAATCAGACTTCTCCTACTAACTGGGGATCAAACTTTGAATCAAGTATATCGGAATGGAAGGGGCATAGCAGATTCGCAATAGGCATTGAGGACTTCCACTCGGGTCGGAATGAGTCATTTCAGAATTGCACTCGGTAGCACAACTCAGTAGCTTTAGCTCACGAAACAAGCTAGTAAGCCAAACAGACAAGTAGAAATAAGTAACTCGATCCGATAGTCGCATAGTCCAGCAACACCCATTTGATAGTAGTCCAACAAACCTACTCTTTGGTTCACTTGCTTTCAGGCCAGGCCTTACTCGTTTCAGATTATTGAGCCTCCCTACCGCTTCTTTATCTTAGGCTTGCTACCCATTCTGTTTACTTGTATTGATGTATATGTATTGATGTGACAAAACCAATTCCAAATCTAAGTAATAAGCAACAAGCCAGGAATTCAAATGCTAAGTAAGAGAATAACTATTGGACTAGAATAATAGAATCAGAAGAATAAGAAGAAGAGGTTGGTACTCCAGCTCAACTCAAGGTCTGGTTCGGGAAGGTGAGTTTGAATAATTCAACTAGAAAGATGGGTCCCCTACACTACAAGGCGCCTATAAGACACCGAAAGAAGGAATTGAATCGCTGTCAACAAGACTTACTTTAGCGGCACGCCACTGACGCACGCCGCCAAGCAACAACGTTGCGCGGCGCCGACAAGCCGCTAGCCGCGCTTGCCGTATAACAACAGAAAGAGTGTAGCGGCGCGCCGACAAGCTATAGTTTAGCGCGTCAGCAGTTTCGCGGCCAGTTAGTTGTTGCTTGGCGGCGTGCGTCAGTAGCCGATAACTAGCCAAAAGAGTGTAGCGGCGCTAGCCGCGCAGAGGCAAGTAGGCAAGTCGGCAAGTAGGCAAGTCACTACTAACGTGACGCGGCAGTGCGTTACGCGGCGACAAGCTATTTTAATAGTGCGTCAGCACCTAACGTGACGCGGCAGCTGTTACGCGGCAGTGCGTTTAACCCTAATGTTACGCGCGGCGACAAGCTATAACATATAGTGCGTCAGCTAACGTGACGCGGCGACAAGCTATTTTAATAGTGCGTCAGTAGCGCGACAAGCTATTTGAATAGTGCGTCGACAGGCAAGTAACTACTAACGTTACGCGGCAGTGTGTTAATGGCGCCAAGCAACCACCGGCCAAGCAACTCCCACCGAGTTGCGCGGCTAGCGCCGCTACACTCTTTCTGCGCGGCTAGCGCCGCTACACTCTTTCCGGCAAGTAACTACTAATGTTACGCGCAGTGGACAAGCTGCCAAGCAACTCACCGATAACTGGCCGCGGCACCTATGTGCCTTGGCGCGCCGCTACGACAAGCTATTTTAATAGTGCGTCAGTCAGTGCGTCAGCGCCTAACGTGACGCGGCGACAAGCTATTTGAATAGTGCGTCAGCGGCTAATGTTACGCGGCAGCCGTGACGCGGCTAGCGCGCGGCTAGCGGCTTGTCGGCCCGCCGCTCCACTCTTTCAGGCCCGCCGACAAGCTATAACATAGCGCGTCAGTAGGCCGACAAGCTATAACATATAGTGCGTCAGTTTTCAGAGCTATCTTTGATTCTTCAATTCGGTATTCTTTATTGATAAAACATAAGTCAATAGAGAAGAATAAATGTAAGTAAACAGAACATCTAACACCTAAAGCCATACTCAAACTAAGAAGGGAGTCAGAATGCAGGGGATACGAGTAACAGAACCAAACTCCGTATTAGTAGAAGTCAGTTTCTCCTGTGTGGCGCTGTATCCTATTTAAGCTTCTAAGTCAGAAGTCAACTTATAGATGTAACAAATAGGTCTAAGAGCACTAGCAGCAAAAGAATAAGTGTCGTAAGTAAGAGAAAGAAACTCATTGATGTCAGGATGCCTAGCAACAAGTAGTCAGTTTCTGCATAAGCCGATAGCAGGAACAATATAATACTCCTACAATGGATTGAACTCGGTAGTACAAGAGGTAAACTTCAAAAGTAAGAAGAAAAGACAGAATCCCCGTTCCTAGCCTGCCCTCCCCGGCCATAAGTCTTGGCACTACTGGCTTCTATTCCTTATCTACTGATCTGGATACTTAATTGTTCACTTATTAGCCTATCCCTTTTGAGCACTAACTCCTATGCTAACCTATGAGCCTGGCCTATCCTGTAGTTAAGTCGGATTCCTCTGCTAATGAGAATAGAACTGGTGCTTCCCATACTTTAATCGGAACAGGGGATCAACTGCTACTGATGAGAGTGATAACACTCCAAACTAGGCGGAGGCAAACGACTAATTAGAATCGAACAGGCAATAAAGGATATGAACCGGGCATAAGAGACTGGCATCGGGGGGCTAACAAGACCTTACCATCACCACACGGGAACCAAACCTTGTTTACTCCCCCGCAAACCAATATTACTTATAGAAAGAATTCACCCGGGGAGTATGAGAATCAACCTACACCGATACGCTGACAACAAGACTCTTAAACCTTACCCGCGCTAGCAGACCTTAACTCAACATTACACTCCTCGATATCAGCCTACCGTCCATTGCTTCAATGCCTATGTTGTAGTATGCCTTTCCCGCCTAGTAGATGGAAGATCTTTTACCCGTTCTTCATAATACGAAACTTATGGACACTTCTCCCAAGCCGTATTTCTTATCGATGAAAAGGCTCTCCGACAGTCTTTCTGTAGAATAGGCTGGCTCTGCTTGCTTGTTTGGATTGGTGAACTATCTATAAGCATATTCCTATAGGCTGGCTCAATATTGAATTCCATCTATTCTGTCTTATTACTCTCTTTCTTTCAAATGATTGAATGCGTTGGAAGTCCCGTAGTACACCCAGTAGTACACCCATTTGTTAGAATTCTCTATCTTGTTTTGTTTGTTGGCGGATTATGCTTTCGATCGCCGATAACAAAAGAAGGCAAAAGAAGGAATAAGCTCGAGTCAACCTGGACACAACATAAGTCAGGAGGGTTTTCAATCAAAAGCAGTGGTCAGCTCTATTCCCTTTATTGGAAAGTCTAAATAGGGGGATGCCCCAATGTCAATTTGCTATGGTGTCTACCAATGTCAATTTGCTATTATGTCCAGGAGTGAAAAGAAGGCATTCGGCAAGTGAAGCGAACCTGACTACGCCTTTGCCTTTGCCCAAGCCCTTTCTATCACCACAATAATAATCCTTATTCCATTCTATAGTATATATGGACTACATTCTTCTTTATCTATCCGAGCGAGGTAAGGGTTCTGACTATTGGGTCCCGCCTGCTACGTTGAAATGGCTTGATGCGAGAAAGCCTTCTCCTATTCCCCCCGCCAACCTCTTTATAAGACCGGAATTCGAATTCGTTTTAATCATTACATAAGCTAAGCTAGCTCATGTCTTTTTTATCTCCAATAGAGTTTCATCATTTTCCTTTTCTTATAGTTGCAATCACTTTACTTTTATTGCTTTCGTTCTTCAGCTCGACTTGTTCTTATTTGAGATGATCGCTCTTAGTCTGCTTCCCGGTCTAGTCTCAGGTATCTCTTTCCGCCGGGTATCTCTTTCCACGTGCCTTCATTGTAGGAAGGTGAAGTTCGTTCTTGTGCTTAGCCGTCTTTTTGCAGGAGTTCCTGGAGCCTAAGTCCGGAGTAGGTGCCCATATCCAATAAATAGACAGATTTGGCCATATCATAATCATCTATAATATTGATTATCTTATTAAAGAGAATGTCAACCACCTAGAAAAGAAAAGGAAAAGTTTTGTATGGATGTAGCATGACCCAACCTTTCTTTATGGATTCTAAATGGTGGGTTGGACGAGAACAGGACCGGGACCCGACCGGCACAGAGAAAGCCAGAGGGAAGTGAACGGTATTTACTAAGCCAATCATGAAAGACCACCTAAGAAAGCAGCTAGGCTAAGGCGAAATCAAAAAAGAAAGACAAAAGGGAAGTCAAAGCACTCTCTCTTGCACAGAGCCTCTTACTCAGCAAGTGAGTGGAGAGGAAGCAAGCACAACTGGATCTCTGCATCCATTATAGTATGGGGCCTCCTTCTCTTACTCAATCGATTCTTGTCTTGCGCGTAAGTAAGGCAGATTCTCTCGAGGTTTATGCTTGCTTTGGTCTTGCATATATCCGGATAAAGAAATCGAAAATAGAAACAAAGGAATCAATATCTATAATTAGAAAGAGATATATTGAGAGATATATTGAGATCCTTATTTATAGATTTCTGTTTATCCATTTTACTACGCTACCGCCGAATACAACAATTATACTGCTCTGTTAGGATTTATCCCAGACATTCCCGGTTCGGTCCTTTCGCCTGGCTACCACCCACAGGGGACAAACAAGGCCCCATTTTATCCCCCCGAGTCGCGGATTATCCACCGGTGGTTCGTTCCTCTTCGGATTCGGATGTAGATGTGTGTCTGCTGAAAGCCCTAGGTTACTAGAATATATACCCACTTCCAGAACTCTCATATAGAATGGGTTATCCTTCTTTGTTAAGCAGAGACAGGTTAAGATGTGGTGGTGTCGTGTCTGCCTTCATTCACATTGGTGAGGGTATGCCGTGCCATTTCTCTTAACTGGGAGTACTACTTAAGACAAGCAAAACATGGCAGGTTAACTGACGCACTATATGTTATAGCTTGTCGGCGACGCACTATTCAAATAGCTTGTCGGCCGGTGTAAGACTCTGACGCGTAACGTTAGCCGCTGACGCACTGACTGACGCACTATTAAAATAGCTTGTCGTAGCGGCGCTAGCCGCGCAGAAAGAGTGTAGCGGCGCTAGCCGCGCAACTCGGTGCACTGACGCGCTATATGTTATAGCTTGTCGGCCGGCACTGACGCACTATTAAAATAGCTTGTCGGCAGCTTGTCGCCGCGTCACGTTAGGGTTAAACACACTGCCGCGTAACAGCTGCCGCGTCACGTTAGGCACTGACGCACTATTAAAATAGCTTGTCGCGCGTAACATTAGGTACTGACGCACTATATAAAATAGCTTGTCGCCGGAGAGAGTGTAGCGGCGGGCCGACAAGCTATATATATAGTGCGTCAGCGGTGCCGCGGCCAAAAGAGTGTAGCGGCGCTAGCCGCGCAACTCGGTGGTTGCTTGGCCGGTGGTTGCTTGGCGCCATTAACACACTGCCGCTACTGACGTACTATTAAAATAGCTTGTCGCCGCGTCACGTTAGGGTCGCTGACGCACTATTAAAATAGCTTGTCGCCGCGTAACATTAGTAGTTACTTGTCGACGCACTATTAAAATAGCTTGTCGCGCGTAACATTAGGGTTAAACGCACTGCCGCGTAACAGCTGCCGCGTCACGTTAGGTTAACACACTGCGCGTAACATTAGTAGTTACTTGCCGACTTGCCTACTTGTCGACGCACTATATAAAATAGCTTGTCGCCGGAGAGAGTGTAGCGGCGCTAGCCGCGCAACTCGGTGAGTTGCTTGGCGCCTACTTGCCTGTCGACGCACTATTCAAATAGCTTGTCGCGCGTAACGTTAGCGACTGACGCACTATATGTTATAGCTTGTCGCCGACTTGCCTACTTGCCGGAAAGAGTGTAGCGGCGCTAGCCGCGCAACTCGGTGGTTGCTTGGCGCCTACTTGCCTAGTGCGTCAGTTGTTATCGTTGGTTCAATTCCCAGTTAGAAAGAAGCGAAAGTCGTGCTGGGCACCTAAGGCATATGAGCAAATGGATTAACGATTAATGTCGAGTTAAAGCCTTATGTACTGGTTGCATTCTGACCCCTTATTGGTATCCCTAATGTGTTATAGTTTCATTCTGGTTAAGCAGTGGTTCAATTCCAATAGGCATATTTTGTAGCCAGGAAAGTCATACCAATGTTCCCCGGGAGGGCAGAGTCAAAACGGACTCGCCTATTGGCCTGCCCCTCTGTGTTTTCATTCTCCATAATATTCCTCCGAAGCCGGTTCAGGAACCTTGCCTGTAAATGGGATAGAATCTAACTTACTGACAAGGTAAGAAGCATAAGCTAGATAAGATTGTGTACAAAGTCGAGTTTACTTTAGATAATGTAAGAATTTCCGTTTATAGCTTAGTCTATAATTCAGTGACAGGGCCTTCCCTACCCGGAGACATAGTCAGCAAGTGGTTTAAGTGCTTGTGTCTAAGGCTTCTTTAAGTCGAGTTCTAGACTAAAGTCGAGTCGAGTTCCAGTTCTCAAGTAGTCTACGAGAGAATCAGCAATTACTGGCTTTGAAGAAGAAGCTTTATCAAAAGAAGAAGCTGTTGAAAGAGAAGTCGCAGAATATCTTACTGGCTACGCGGGGTGTTGGGCAGAATATCTTACTGACTTTTCAAGTTGAAGCTAGGTGTGGTCCACGTCGTCGATTGAAGCACGGTGACACTGAATACGAGTTCTGAAGTTCCAGAAGAGAGCTCCACTCTTTTAGAGTCAAGAAAGGCAGGCTTGTAGGTTGCTTGGCGCTCATCAAAAAGCTGACCTTTAGCTTCTTACCTTAAGTCTTATATACCGGGCTACAAAACGGAGAGTGGAGTTATTTACCGAGGTAGTGCATTTACTAAGGGCAGCGCGGAGCTTCAGTAAGTTATTGAAGAGTTTCACCACTCGTCGGAACCCGGATCTACACTTTCCGCCTTTATTTCCTTAAGGATATTCTGTCTACCTTGTTTTTCTTCTTGTCAACACTACCAAGGCAGCGCACTTCCTTAGTGTTATGTAGTGTTATGTGGAGCTTCAGCAAGTACTATTAGATTGAAACACATTCTAATACATGATTAAGGAATACTGATACCAAGTAGGGGTGGGACTTCATCTAACAAGTAAAGATCATAGGCAGTAAAGTAATGCTGGTAGGTAGTAAAGTCAGCCTCATAGGCCGGAGGGGCAGACTCCAAACTGGGACAGTAGGACCTAAAATCGAATTCCAGAAGAAAAGTATGGATAGTAAGGCTGATAAAGGAAAGATGAAGTGTTCAAAGATATAGGCGGATAGCCCGGAGTACTAGTTTGGTAGTTATCAGTAGAATAATCAAAGGCGTAGTTGGTGCCTATAGTTTCATTCGTTAGGCAGTAGCTCAGTCTAATAGCTCAAGTAGTTCCACTCTCGTTGGTAGCAGTGCCGGTCTCGTATGTAGTAGTGCCGGTCTCGTATGTAGTAGTGCCGGTCTCGTATGTAGTAGTTCCAGTATGGGTAGCGCTAGATATAGTTTAAAAGACAGGCAGGTAAGTCTAACAATCAAGCTAAAGAAGGCAAGTCGGTTAGTTAATAAAGAAAAAGATGCAACATAGTAAGCCTGTTAGTTAGAGGTAGATTCCCGTGCTCTAGGTAAAGCATTGGAAGTAGTAGTGCCAGGCTAATAGCTAGCAGTTCGGGGTCTGTTTGCCAGTAGCTCAATTCTCTTTTGTTAGGTGGATGCAGTAGATCATACCCTCACTCTTTTAGATGGAAAGGGAGGCCTTGGAGGCACTAATTCCATTTTGGGTATCCATAGATTAATTCCCTGTCCCTTTTTTGCATCATAAGAAATAGTAGTTTGGTGCTATCTCCATACGCGCTAGGGTCGTGTACCGAGAAATATAAGTAATGGACCAACTAGGCAAAGAATAAGGGGGCATAGTGAAAACAAAGAGTATAAGAGTTCATCCGGGAAACAAGGTGTCGATGTAAGTGGTGAATTCCTGTTATCGTTAGTTCAATCTTATAGTTAGTAATTCCATTCTATTTGTGGACAGTTCAATCCGACAAGTAGGAAACATAAGAGTTGACACTAAGTAGTACAAGAGTGATGCTATTCATAAGTAATTGAACTAGTGCTAATCATAATTTCACTGTCCACCGGGAATTCCACTGGTGCTTCTAATACCGATACTCGATAACCGGATCTTTACCTTTCAACTTCAGACAAGAAAAACGGAATAAAGAATGGAACAAGTAAGAGATAAGAAGCAATAGTTGGATAAGAATAGGAGTTAGTAAAGCCTAATACCCCACCGGTGTTCCAGTGAGAGTGGCGAAAACAGGACTTGAAGTGTTCGAATGGAATTATCATACAGGAATTCCACTCTTCCCAAAACTCTACTCGAAGTTCAGAATTGAATTGAGTCTCTCGAGCAAGCATCTACTGAAAAGCATTTGAGAACCTAACCTGCGATACCAATAATGATTAGAGCCTGTGCGATACCAATAGAGATTAGATTCCATTCTCGTATATTGTATTGGGTATTGGCGCTCTCTACTAAAAAGTAAGAAAAATGCTTGCCATAAAGAATTCAACGACTACAAAGTATGTTGACCTTTCTTATGGCCCAGAGCAGGCGGAGGTGCTATCGACCCAACTACTCTCAACCTTGTCTTATCTCAGGTCGGAGATACAAACGATGTAGGAATCAAAGTGTTCTTAGTATTCAAATAGTTGACTAGGACCCCGTGCTAATATATGAATTAGTATGAGGCTTTGTCTACTAAAAGCATAGGAAGAGTCAACGAGGAAGGAAAGCTACTATACCCAGATAGAGAATAAGGTGCAGACATGAGAAGAATCCGAAGTATACGTCTTCACTTCTGCATCTGCTCAATACGGGATACTCAACAGAAAAGCACGGACAGAGAGAGAAGGAAGAAGAGAAAACAAAGAAGATGCTACTTACTTAAAGTCGAAAGTATTAATGTTTTCACATCTGCGTCTTAAAGTAAAAGTGTGTTCGCTCGTCGGCTATAGAAACCTTATATATTAAAGTCATAAAGGTAGATTACTTGTTTGTATAGTATAGGGGCTTTAATGAAATTGAGCAGGTATGTATTAGAAATGAGAAAGCAATCCCAAGCTGGTATATGGACAGCACCCTCGCTCCAGCAAGCCTACCAGCTAGAATAAAAGAAGAACAAACAGTTACTTTTCAGCCAACAGGAAGCGGAATAGCAATGACAATCCCTTACCTCCTCTCCTTTTCCTACTCCTCCTTAGAATCGTTGATACCGACTAGTGGGAAGAACGAATAGGAAAGCATTAATCGCCGGCAAAGAAGCCTTCCTTTAGTCTTTCATTCCTGATCCAATTACAAATATTATAGATGACCAGTTGAACATCGCCCTTTGAGCATCGCATCGGCAAAAGAAGATCAAAGATTCTAAAGGGAATACATAATGCCTGGAAAAAAAGACAAGCAAGAAAACAAGGGGGTATCGGACCATCCCCTACGCCTTGACTCGAAAACAACTCCTAGCTGCTAAAGCGAAATAATGAATCTTAATCGAAGCTGCCTTCTATACCAAATAAATGCTTCGGTCCTTTATTCAATAACGGAAATTCAAGTGATATTATGAGGATGTTTTGAAGGGCTTTCCATAGTCGCTAGGGAGATGGCCCTTCCGGTGCTGCTCAGATTGGTTGTTAATACTATTTTGCATATGATAACAACTCTATCTTCTCCACTCTATCTTTCCCTATCCATAAGATACAGCTCCATCTTTACCTCTCCTTTTATTTGAGTTGAGTGTTCATTCTTAACCCTTCCATCACTTCTTCTCTTCCTCCACCGATAGAGAGGTTTGGAACCCTGCATGCGACCCTGTCATCAACTTGAGAATCATCATTGACTTAGAACCCCAGAAGCAGCCAAGCCACATTCCACCTCCCGTTATAGGATCTTCAAACCCATGGCGGAACATCTTCCGATTACACATTCGTATTAGAGGAGGATCTTTACCGATATACTCCGAAATAGGATAGGAGAAGCAGAACGATAAGAAGCCTTCGGAGGAACACCCAGGTCCAAGAGAATAGAAGTGAGAAATGCTTTTTGGGTGGTTGCAACAAGGACATCTCTCCTTTGGTGGACGTAATAAGTGAGTTGGCTTGCCGGGGACTACTATCAGGAAGGATGTTGCGAGGTCCACTATAGGATTCTTTTTTGAACTATGCTCTCTTTCTATACTATTATAGGATTTATTGCTCCACAGAAAGTCTCTACTTGTTCATTCCGAGGGATGGGGTAGGCTTATGAGATTAATTCCGCATGAACAGGAGGTCTCTTTTTCTCCAAAAGTAGGTCAGATGGGCTTCCATCGCATCTGAAAGGAAATACTGTTTTCAACGTGGGTCAATATGGATTTTCTTGCTTCTTTCTATTAGAAATGAGATCGAGAAGGCAGCCCTTCACCCGTGAAGTAAGGCGCGTTTTAAAGTATCTGAACAAGGAAAAGAGCCCATCTACCAAGCTAGAAAGAGAAGATACTTAATCAGGGTATAAAGCAGGGAAGCACTATAAAAAGAATCCAGGAGTGGTTAGTGACTTCACACTTTTATAACAAGTATGTTAACAAGTATATTTACCGATACTATTGAACTAAGGTGTTGCTCCATATAGTATCCTTGCCTACCTCTTTTCCTTGGTGAAAGAGATTCTACCACTTAGAGTTATGGTCGATCGGGGTAGCCTTACTTCATGGATGACCCAAGCAAGCAAGTAAATAAGCTATTGGATTTGGAAATGATCCTGGCTGTCTGTTCGCCTAACGGCTAAAATAAGAAATGATCCTTTCAGACAGAACTGGTAAAGTTATTCTTTTTCATAGACCTACAACATCCTGGGACTATCTATTCGAAAGAGCTAGAGCGGAAGACCTACTTCCCATAATTAGAGTGGAGAGGGGAGAAGATCCACACAACCTGTAAAGAAGGCATGAACAATAGATAGGGCATCTAATCTAGGGAATGCTTGGAATGGGGTTCGCCTCTCAGCGCCTACTATGATAAGATAGTTCTTTAGTCAAAATAAAGTGTAGCAAAAAAAAGATAGTTAGGAGAAGCTTCAGAGAGATCATACGAATAGGAATACGCCAAAAGAAAAGGGGCCAAGCAACAACGCCTGTCCTTGCTTGCTTTCTGTAACAATAAATAGATTAGTGCATTTGAAACTAGAGCAGTACTTCTTTGGTGTTGATAGCTAATCCAGCATATCATATCACTCACATAGCTTAGAGTGCATTTGATGCCTATAACACAGGAGTCAAAGAGTTTACTTAGTTTTCAAACTTATATGTCATCTCAAGAAAAAAGAATGGAATGCACCGCCTACAGGCTATGACCTACTACTTTTAAGGCTCTAAAACCACCCCAATAAACACTCCGCTCCTAATCCTGTCCTGCCGGCACCCGAAACACAACTTTCATCTGGAACAAAAGAGTGGAGCGGGAACACCCAAAAGAGTGGAGCTAAGCTGGCTGGGCTGCCTGTGATGCGGCTGGCTGCGTTGATGGGAAGATAGTAAGATTGATATGGGCAAGTAAGAATAAAAGCAAAGAGATATAGGATCAAAGCCCGTAGCTAAAGAAAGAGAGTCAAGGGAGTTAGAGTTGGATCAAGGAAGGGTTGCCGGACTCCGCTGACGCACTATATGTTATAGCTTGTCGGGTTGCCGGACAGGCTGACGCACTGGGCAAGTCGGCGACAAGCCGCTAGCCGCGCGCGCCAAGAAACACACACGGCCGACAAGCAAAAGAGTGGAGCGGCGGGCCGACAAACTATATATATAGTGCGTCAGTGGCGTGAGCTAGCCGCGGCGCTACTGACGCACTATTAAAATAGCTTGTCGGCCGGCACTGACGCACTATATGTTATAGCTTGTCGCGTCGCCGCGTAACATGTAACGAGAGAGTGTAGCGGTGAGGAGTTAAGTTCCCGACTTCTCTTTCTATTCTTATTCCTGTTGTGGTCGGTGATGTGGCAGTAAATGTAGTTACATAGTCGGGAAAGTAAGAGGGTGGAGAACAGTCGAATTGAATTGATTGGTCCGAACCTTACTTTGCTAGGCACCAACTTTTACCTGTTCCCAAGGAGTCTTGCTTTCAACCTTATACTGATATACTAACAGTAATTCCGCTACGACTAATCAGAATCCAAAAAGAATACCGAGTATGGGATCCCACCCAGGACACTTAGGCTGAGGGTTACCTACCTCTGAAAGTCTTGCTCTCCGGACCTAGTCTGACAATCCCCGTTCATAGGTTGACTCGCCCTGTGTTACAATGATAAAAGAAAGAAGGGAATTAGAATAAGGTCAATTAGAATAGAAAATGCATATCCATGAAACACATTCTAATATAAGAGAACGGAATCCTCTCTAACTACCAGCTATCAGATTGAAATCACCGCTAACAGGGCTTTGCTACTGCATAACAATAATAAGAGGGCAAATACATGGAAAAGGGATCTAAATCCATAGTGAAAGAATACAGGTCAGTAGACACCGTTTGAAAGTGAGCAATGCTTAGTTAGCGGGCGTTTCACTCAGGCCCACCATTTAGGTACCCATCGGCTAGCTCTTTGAAATGCATTTCATTTCCGCCTAGAAGCCCTATTGCTCGTCTCTGGTCTCTGAAACCCTAGAAAGAAAGATAGCTCTCCGCCCTCTGTTGTTGCTAATAACTTTACAAAGGGAAAGCCAACACCGATCTCTTACCCCACAAGACTAAGTGGAGAAAGAAGTGTTTCTGAGGCTAATGCAGTGTTCGCCTTGCCGTATCAAGAAGAGAATCCAGCTCGAATCTCAACCAACTCGGCGCCAAAGGAGAAGTCAAAGCGTAAGCACCCCACTCACGGCAACTAGTTCCATGAAAAAGAAAAGGGAAGCTGTCTTGAGTACAGATTGAGGTAAGATTCCTCGTTTATATACTTTAGCAAGAAAGATGGTGTTCAAGCGAAGGTCCGAATCAATTCTATATGCAGCTGTAAAAGATGCAGTTCGAGTTTTGTCAACAAGAGAATCATGTTAATACGAAGCAAGATCTTTATGAAAGTCTCTCGGGCGACCAAGGAATCCAATATTGAGTTTGAAAGGCGAGTTCCTGCAATAGATTCAATTCAGTGAGGATAGTCTGGAGTGAGTGGTTCTTCACTTCAAGAATAGGTTGGGGAATACGAATCCGCAGCTTCCCCCTCAAACAGAGGGCTTGCTCTGGACGGTTGGGGTGACAATGAAAATGAAACAATGCGAGTTGACTCGGCACAAGAAGATTAAGTAGAACAAGTAACAGGTAGATCACCATCAGCAACAAGTGGTTTGCCAGGTGGAGTAGAAAGAGTTTGGTGTGGTGTATAGATAATAGTATATAAGAGGATAGATCTAGCACATAAGGGTTGCGGACGTAAGGAGGCAAGGGTTTGCCAGTCTGACGCACTATATGTTATAGCTTGTCGGGTTAAGGACAGGGCGAAAGAACAAGTAGTGTTTCAGGGGAAGAAGATAGTCGTGAAGAAAGGCATTATTCCTATTACCCTAAAGGGGCGAAAGAGTTGCTAATTTCAATGAATGTTGGCTTGGCCAATGATAAAAGCAATAATGGAATTGACACGGAACTTCTTCCTATTACTTTAATACTTGGGCCACTATTCGAATGAAATGAGAATTCAATCAATACTGGAGGGAATGAAACAGTGCCCAATAGATCATGCTAAAAACGAGAAACTCTTTATATACTCCCTATTCGCCTTAGACTCCCTTATACACCTTCTTTAACTCGCTATGGTTCTATTACTTTGCTTTGAAACCTATGATGCTGCCGCTCCACTCTTTGGGTCATTTTAGTTTAAGTTGGGTAATTGACGAATGAGATAAAGTAACGGGAGACTTGGATGAAGTAAAGTGAGAAGGAAGTTGAGACTCCGGGCAGGGAAGGGTAGACTGGTCGCCAGGAAAGTAAGAGTTAAGCGAGTAAGCAAAAGAATTGATTCGTAGGGGTGTATCTCGACTCTATGGACTAGTAGGGGCGTATCTCAGTTATCAAGTAAGAAATGGGCTCAATAGTAAAGTAAGTGAAGTTGTAATCAAGAAATATGGAATGCAAGTAAGAAGCGGGAGAATAAGATAAAGGAGACGAAGGCTGGGATAAGGTATAGTAGGAAGCAGAGATCCTCAAGGTAGGCTCACTCTCGAACTACAGAAAGAAGTTAGCAAGAGTTCGGTGCTATAGCTACAAGTCCTGTTTTTTGTGCTCATAATTAAAGTGATGGTTGGTGTCCCTATAAGGTTGGTTTCCCGGGGCGTGTTCTAACTCTTTATTCCTGTCTTTATCCTTAGAAGTTCCCAGCGTATTCTTTATCTATTAGTAGAGTCTCCGGGCATAGAAGGTAGTACCCAGGCAATTCTTCGTTCGTTGGTGCATCGAAGGGTTCGGACAACGAGTAAGACTCTGCCGCGTAACTACTTTAGCACGCCGCCGACAAGCAAAAGAGTGTAGCGGCGGGCCGACAAACTATATATATAGTGCGTCAGTGGCGTGACGCGGCGACAAACTATAACATATAGTGCGTCAGTAGCTAGCCGCGCAACTACTGACGCGCTATTAAAATAGCTTGTCGGCCGGCTACTGACGCACTATTAAAATAGCTTGTCGGCGCCGCGCTTGCCTGATATAAGCAACCCAAAGAGTGGAGCGGCGCTAGCCGCGCAACGTTGTTGCTTGGCGGCGTGCGTCAGTAGCCGGCCGACAAGCTATGCTGTTTTATAGGCATCAAATGCACTCTAACGCCGACAAGCCGCTAGCCGCGCGCTAGCCGCGTCACTACTGACGCACTATTAAAATAGCTTGTCGGCCCTTGGCGTGCGTCAGTAGCCGGCCGACAAGCAAAAGAGTGGAGCGGCCGCGCCGACAAGCTATAACATATAGTGCGTCAGCAGTTTCGCGGCTGAAAGAGTGTAGCGGCCGCTAGCCGCGCAACTCGGCTACTGACGCACTATTCAAATAGCTTGTCGGCGCCGTATAACAACAACCCTTGGCGGCTAGCGCCGCTACACTCTTTTGGTAAGTAACCTGGGAATATGAATCATTCTTTCCTGTATTCCTTATCGTCGAGAGATGCGGCATTTGCTTGCGGTTCCCTATTTGAGACAGTTGAAGAGGACCACAACTAGGCTTGTAAGCTGTGAAATGGAATCACTGGGGCCCCAGCAAGACAACAGCTCGAAAGTCGAGATACCTGTCTAAGGATACTAATGCTAATAGAATAGAATAATTCCACTGGAAAGTCAGACTGAACCTAAGCTGTAAAGGAATGAACCTAGTGCCCTACAAGCTTAAACAGGAAGCTGTTAGGTCAGGATGGAAGGCATAGTCAATGGAATTCCATAAATGAGTAGAAGAATAGGTGTCCAGGATGGGGAGTTCGAATGAAAATCCACAGTATAAGAACCCGATCTAGTAGATAAGAACTCGATCCAGTAGCCCAAGCTGCTCTATTCACCGGGGTAGTAATCCTGATTTTCGTAATCCTTATTGCGTGCCAAGCTTATGATACAAAGACTGGGAACCCATACTATTGCTCGTTAGCTTCTCTATCTCTTGACCCTAGGCTCCTGTCTTCAATACCTATGCTACAGTTTCTTTCTTTTGGTGCCATTTTGGGAGTCTGCCTTTGCTTTGTTTCAAGCTACAACTACCGATTCGGATCTCTGCGCTTAGTTCCACAGCTCTTCTTTCTTTGATGCGAGGTACTACTAAAGAACAGGAACGAAGACAGGACCTTGAAACTGGTAGCTGCCTCTGATTCTGAAACTCATACTACTTTTGGAGGAAACCATTACTTAACACCCAAACAAGAGCTCTCAAGTTCACAGAATAACAACTACAGTTTTGAGACCGAGAAACTAGAATAAACTACTAGCGAATAGAATAGAAAATCACTTTCCATACTCAACTTATTGTATATGAAAATGAATAGCCGCCCGTTAAAAGATGATTCAGAAAAACATTGCACAGTAAGGAGTTAGAGCAGCGGAATGCCCTGTCCTGTTTGAGTGTTGTCTCCGAGATCAGATGCAATTGAAAGTCGAGTGCGACCTAGGAGTGAGAAAGGTGAACTACATAATGAAAGGTGAACTACATAAATGAAATAAGTAAGTGGTTAGCAGGGGTTGGCATCAATTAAAGGATCCGGATCACTAGTTAGAGAATGCGAATAAGTAAAGTCAACTAAGGGTTAAAAGCAAGGAAAGCAAGCCACCAAGCAACCAACTACGTAATAGAAGAATTAATGCTCTACATTAAGAGAATAATTCATTGTAATACTGTCTTTGGTTCAAAGTAGAAGTAGAGGTATGGTCTAGCGCATCCAAGGTATAAGAGCAAACCTTAAGTCTGTTAGGCGGTGTTTTCTCAATCTTATAGGTATAATAGTCAAAGGTAGGCCGAGAGCGGGGTAGTGGGGACCCATGTCAGTGGATAAAGAATTGAGGTAAGGGTAGTCAGTCTGTTTTCCCGTAGCTCTTTTCTTTCATTGGTATATTGGTTCGAGCCTTGTTATCTGTTAGAGAGTTCTTTCTGGTTTAGTCGTATAGTTTGGTATCCTTACTTTGAAGGCAAGGGAGGGTCAATATAGAATTCGATTCAGTAGTAACTGAGTTCGCCTCGCACGTAGTAATGAAAGGCATAGCTTGGTGCTCTAGTTGCCATGTGAGATTCCTACTTGTGAGTTGGGTCTATCAGGTTTATGTTGTTGTCTTATAAGCATTAGTCCAATCCCTTATTATTGTTGTCACAAGTAAAAGAATAAGAAATTTCACAGTAAGCAAGGCCCGTAAGCAAGGCCCCAAACAAGAAGAGGTAGACTAAAACAAGTGAGTTAACCTCTTTATTTGTGGTGCAGGTCTGATTGTTAGTGGTATCAGTCTCAGAAGCACTGGCCCAATTCCCTATTGTAGCATTCTATACTTTATTTCAGGCCGCAGCTACTGCTTTGAATTCAGAAACTTACCTATTGGGTTTCCACTTACTTATTGTATTCTTTGACTCGACTCCGGACCCAAAGCCTCACTTTCTTGTCTACTGGGCTGTAGCTCACCCACGATTCTTCTATTACTTGCTCCGAGGCTGCATTACCTATCCTCTATACTTTAACGCTGACTTTGGATGCAAAAGAGTGGAGGCTTACTTTCCCCACCAACAGTCTGCTCCATTTCTGACTTGATTCTGAAACTGATGACTTCGAATCTTGCTTGTTAGCTTTAGTATGCCCCCAATGAGACTAAATGAATTCCCTATTGGTTCACTCTACCTTTCCGGGCTCTAAATCTACCTCCGCTGATCTTAATAATATCCTACCTACTGATTACAACTTCACTGACCTACTCTTACTCTTCAATAGTACCCAGCTATAAGAGAATCAAACCGCGACTAGTGAGAATGGACTACGGACATAACAGGCTTGCTCACGCCCCTCGATAGCAAACTAGATCTCCGCTTTCGCTCTACCTCTCTTGACTCTAAGATCGAAACAAGCAACCGCCCCCACTAATAGGGAATCCGACTACAGGCAAACAGACTAGCACTGCTGCCGATAAGGCTGCTACTATACTATCAATAACAGTCGAAATGGGAGCAAATGGAACAAAAGTACTAGTAGGAATCTGACTAAGAAGTAAGAATCAACGCCACTTGCAAATAAGAAAAAACACCGAAGACAGGCAAGCATGCAAGGGACAGGGCTATAATCTATTTATTAGTATATTAACTAGATGCACTGGATCGATCATACCATACCTGTTCGCCCCTATAGCCTACAGTAAACCACACTGCCGCGTAACGTTAGGCGCTGACGCACTGACTGACGCACTATTCAAATAGCTTGTCGGCCGTGTGTTTCTTGGCGCGCCGCTACACTCTCTCCGGCATGAGTAAGGCTTGTTGGTAGCGGCTCAATTACATCGACCCTTATCGTTCATTGGGACATATGAAACATACCCAGCATACGAGAGACACAAACAGTCCGTCCTCAAGGGAAGGGAAGAGAACACAATATCCGTTTGTTTTATAATAAGCATTGGAAGAATCAAGCATGGATACTGTTTTCAAGCAAGGGAAGATATACTGAGGGGCATAGACTGACAGTCGGGAAAGTCCCACTTAGGGGATAGATAGACTTAGGGGATAGATAGTAAGGCTAAACGTTGGAATGAGATAAGGGCATGGCTGTTTGATGATAATGGTAGTCCGTTCGTTTCTCATCGGCAATTAGTCTGATAGTTCGTCATCTAAGACAAAGGGTAGACAAAGTTGGGGACAAGAGTGACAAATGAGTTTGAGTTCGACTTTCCTGCTTATTGGCCCGACACCCCTCTATTGAACTCAGAGTTTGCTTGCTTGCTCTTATTCTTCCTATCATGTCTCTAAGCCTGCCTTTGCTTAGCGCGAGTTCTTCAGTAGATAGATTCTGTTTGTTAGTAGATTGATTCCCATTAAGTAATTTTTGATCCTTGTCTTCCTAACCCTGTTTTTATAGGCATAAAATGCACTATAACATCCGATAGTGAGATTTCTTGGGGAATCCTAACACTCTGCCGCGTAACATTAGTAGTTACTTGTCCGAATACAACTAATCGAGCCTGAGAGAGTGTAGCGGCGCTAGCCGCCAAGGCACATAGGTGCCGCGGCAGATAGAGCGGCGCTAGCCGCGCAGAAAGAGTGTAGCGGCGCTAGCCGCGCAACTCGGCTACTGACGCACTATTAAAATAGCTTGTCGGCGACGCGCTATTAAAATAGCTTGTCGGCCGGTGAGTTGCTTGGCGCATTTGATTCCCTTTAAAGATGGCTTGTCGGCTTAGCGTAACTCTCTCGTTACGCGGCAGTGTGTTTAATCAAACTAGGCATCAAAGCAAAGAGAGGTAGTTTGACAGCAGAGATCTAATTTGAGAGCAAGTAAAGCAAGCCTTTTCAGATACTTAGTGAATGCTCCATTCCTTAGTTGATTCTTTTGATCAGTGTTTTCATTCCAATATTCGTAGTTGAAATAAGGTAGTAGTGTATCTGCTTGACAGCTGACCTTGCTTTTTCTTTCCATTAATTCATCCATCGTTTCTTTTGCACTAGGCATAGAAATAACATCCAGTAAAGATGCAGCTGCCCAATAGAATTTGGAACCCAAGTATGGGATTAGAGAGTATTGGATTAGATGCGGGAACAGTCGAATCGGTAGGAACTCGATAAGATGCCGAAGCGGGAGTGGGAACAAGAGAAGTGATTGGTTATAAGTCAGGAGCAGTAGTAAAGTAAGGCGCCCGTGCCAGGGTATATTGCTAGCGGGTCTTCTATTCTTATATAAGAGACAGGATATAGGGAATTCAAGTAACAGTTGGTGTCTATAGCTTCATCTGTTTTAGGGCATGCTTCAATCTTGTTTGCAGTGATGAAATTGCTTCTATAGGCCTTATTGGTAGTAGATGCATTCTCTTCTTCCCGTCAGTTCTTTATTCCTATTAAATAGTATAGTAATACTTATAGGCGGGAAAGGCAGGCTAACAGTCAATAGTTTGTAGTTTGATATAGCTAGTAGAGCTACACGGAGTGGGGAGGTAGTAAGAACGATAGTGAGGAGAGTAAGACCCTAGCTTGCACATAAGAATTTGAGTGATAAGTATCCGAATGAGATAAAGAAATGGCAGTTTTATAGAAATTAGTGTCAGCATAGCCTTGTTAGCGATGGTTTGATTCTGCTATTAAAGTAGTAGAAGCACCATTTGGCCGTTCAATTCTATCTTTTGTGTTGAAGTCTCTAGCTCTATTAGTGCAAATCCGCGTATTCCCTGTCTCATCCTTATCAGTAGTAGTTAGATTCTTTCCCGTACTGGTGTTAATTACCGGTTTCGAGTTACGTTCTCATAGTCCGCAGCTGGGGTTTCCCATTTTCTAGTGGAATTTGTTATTGGGTGCTGGATTCCTACTTATGTTTTTTTATTCTTTTGTTGGATACTAGTTCATTATCTATCGGGGTAGTTTCTTTCTTCTGCGTTTCTTGCTTGTCAGCTACTTGTCTGTTATCATTAGTAAGTATCCAGTTCTCCACTACAGAGTACCAGCTATAAGACACGATAGGACCAATAGTACAAATAAACAATGAAAATGAGTAGTATAGGAATGGACACCTATTTCGACTACTAGGTGGAATGGGCACCGTATCAGAGGGAATCTAACAAAGAAAGAAGCCAGAATGATACAAATACTAACAAGGATCGAACTCATACCAACAAGACCTACGCTCTTAATGTAGAAACCGACTACTTACTTTGTTTATGTATCTACTGATCCCGATCTTTGCTTTCCCTCTGAATAACCCCTCTTTGACTTCTGCTTTTCATTCCATATTCTCTTTGTATTAAAGTATAGGCTACAAATAGATTAGAAGCTATATTAGCTGACGCACTAGGCAAGTAGGCAAGTCGGCAAGTAGGCAAGTCGGCAAGTAACTACTAACGTTACGCGCAGTGGACAAGCTATTTTAATAGTGCGTCAGCGCCTAACGTGACGCGGCAGTGCGTTACGCGCGACAAGCTATTTTAATAGTGCGTCAGTGCCTAACGTGACGCGGCGCCGACAAGCTATTTTAATAGTGCGTCAGTAGCCGGCCAAGCAACTCACCGAGTTGCGCGGCTAGCGCCGCTACACTCTTTCTGCGCGGCTAGCGCCGCTACACTCTCTCCGTTACGCGGCCGACAAGCCGCTAGCCGCGAAACAGCTGACGCACTATATATATAGCTTGTCGGCAGCCGCGCTTGCCGTATAACAACAGAAAGAGTGGAGCGGGAAAGAGTGGAGCGGCCCGGCCCGCCAAGAAACACACGTTTCGCGGCCAAAAGAGTGTAGCGGCGCTAGCCGCGCAACTCGGCTACTGACGCACTATTAAAATAGCTTGTCGGCCGGCACTGACGCACTATATGTTATAGCTTGTCGGCAGCCGCGCAACGTTGTTGCTTGGCGGCGGCTAGCTTAGCTACGACAAGCTATTTTAATAGTGCGTCAGTCAGTGCGTCAGTAGTGAACCTCTCGTTCTTCGACCTATCCCGAGAGCATTCCAATGTTGAGTCTTCCTTCACTGGCTATTAGTCTGTTCTTACTAACTTGTACTCTTCGCTACTACCCGATAAGACTTGACTGGCCTACTCGCCCTATCACTCCTGGAGCATTCTGTCTTGTTCATTTCTGTCTTGTTCATTTGCGTACTCAGTGCACGTAGAATGTAACATTCATTGGTATTTCCTTCCTCGCCTCGGGTTCAAACTGACATCGCTACTAATAAGAGTTGGGACTGCAGCTGATGAGAACTCAACTAATGCATACAGAAGAATCCAGCTAGTGCCCATTGAATCTCATTACCACCAATAAGATAAGAGTTGAAACACTACCTCTACTCCCTTGCTTGCATCCTGGACTGCCTTGCTTTCAAACTAAAACAGCCTAATAGAAATATGAATTGACCAGCATCTCACTTTCCCTACCGCCCCCTCAAAGAAGCCTAACTTATCGTCTTTTGTCTTCTAATCGACTCTTCCATTACTTTACTGCCTTTAGTCTTGCTTTACTGGCTTATCTATTATCATATATTATCCTGTTTGTTTTCACTTAATGTTAACATGTGTTCTATTGTTTTCATATGATAGTGTTCCGGATTGACTCTTCTACTTATTAGTTTAGTGTGATTCCCTGTTCCTGTATTCCAAATCAAGTCGGGTACCTAGTCATTCTTTTGATAAGTGAGTGAAGTCTATTCCTGGATGCTCTACATCGTACCTATGGCAGAGGAATCAAAGGTTAACATAAGATATGAGATCAGGGGCGGAAGACCTTATTCTTTGTTTCGTTCTTTCCATTGGCATTTGGATTCTCTCTTTACTAGCTCAATTCTTCTCTTGCTTAGGTAGAATGCAATAAGCAAGTAGCGGACCCAAACTCGAACTAAAGAATCAAGTAGTGGGGGAAAAGTCGAAGAGTGATAAACAGGCAAATCAGACTCAAAGCCGAGATCCGTATCCAGTAGGGGAAGTCCTCTTTCTAAGAGCAGGTCTTGTTGGCATTTGGGTTGATCGAGTGAAAGAAAACTCTCTCGCTTTTGTTAACTAGCTCGAATTGCTATTGCTTGATTGAGCATTCGAATCCATTCTATTCAATTGGAGAGGAAACCGGCATAAGGGGAAGTGAGCCCACTCGACCTAAAGCTAAAGTCAGAAGACAAGACCATTTAGTAGGCTTTCTGAATAAACTGACTTACTTAGAAGACTTAAGTCAGCTCAAAAGAAGAACGCGTAGAATTCTGAATGATTAGGAAAGGCTTGCCCTATCTTGGTTGACCAAAGGCCCCTACTTCTCTTCCCAAGCTCATGGATTCTATTCATGCAGAGCACTGAGCGAATCAACTACACAGAACAATAAAGCCCTAATTTAGAATAGATAGAAGAATTTAGACAGATGGAACCAAACCCACTGCTTAGCGCAGGCTACATTTGACTCCTAGATCATGAAAAAGGTGTGCACTACACCAGACCGGAATCCCTATCTCGATGGAGAACCGCAAAAGTCATTATCAATGGCTGGTTGAGCTCAAGCTCGGTCACCACGGAAACTGAACCCAAGCGAGCAAGACCTGTACCCTGAGTTTGGATTTCTATATATACCTTTTGCAGGGGAAGGATTCAACAAGTACCCATTTGGGGTGCATATTACCTCTAAAAGCAACTAACTCTTAAGAGCTCTATAAGGTTCGAGAGGGCGAACGCTTTCTCCAGAATAGGGTAACAAAAGTCAAGCATTTCTTTCGATGGAAGAAGGCTCTATATGGCTTGAAGCAGTCCATTGACTGAGGAATAGTGCCAGGTTCCAAAAGTGTAGCAGTTCCCCTGTAGTTTGGTTTGGTTTTCATAGAAGTAATGCAGCAGATCATTCTCCATCTGTAACAAAGATAAAGTAGGGGAAGTGGCCTACTTTCCGATTCCACTCATATCATAGAATAGGGTATCCCACTTTGTAACAGTTGGAGGAAAGCCGGTCAGTCAAATTGGCTTACTTTGATGTAGCCCATGGAAGAACGAACTTGAATCTAAGCTAAGTCTCTTTAACTCCATAAAGTAAAAGAAGATAAGACCGAGGCAATGCATCCTTAAGGCGAAAAAGAAGTAATCAAAGACCAGGAAAGCAATTCACTCGCTTAGTAGACTCAAATATGACATTGACTACTCGACGGACTGCCTCCTCAACTCAACCCCAGAGAGTACAATTGGTAAGAGAAAATGGGAATGAGGCATTGAATTTCACATTCACCACTACCAAAGTGCACTAAACCTATAGATCTGAAACAAGAGACCTTCTCCCCCCATCTCGGAAATGCTGCTCCACCTAGATGCCTTGCTGGTGTGCCCAAACCAAGCGTTTTTTGCTTTCTCTGTGCTTCTTTTCGAAAGTGACTTCCAACCTCCCCATCCCTGACGCTTAGCTCTTAATACAGGATCGTTCAAGTAGGGTTTCTTTGTTATTGGGGTACAGGTGTTAATGATTATGGATCCATCCCCGAAGGAAGCGGACATGAGAATCATAATTAGGCTCGAGCAAGAATGAAAGGCGATGAAACAGAAGAAAGAGATCCATTTTCCATATCTATTTGATACATATCCCTAAATGACATATATAATGACTCAATGTAAGACAAGATGAAGCAGATTCCTTTTGACTCCCTTGCAACTCATTCAGTTATTAAAGTAAAGGTAAATGCTCAATGCCCAAGTATACTTACAATTTGATCATGATTAAGTTCGGATTGTCTCATTTCTTTTGATTGGTGTTTATACCCCCTCCTCGAATATTCTTACATACCTCTTTATTCTTTACATACAAAGTCTTAACTTGCTTGTTACTTATGAAGTCTAGCCTCTGTGTTCTTCCTGCTATCTCTTATATCACTCCGCTCCGATGGTATTATAGATTGGGATCGATGCAATAGGAAATTCATGCATTTCTCTACACTATAAGATAGGAAGTTGAATAGCCGGAACATTGAATCATGCCACATCACTTATTTTATTCTACGGGATCTTACGGAGCCTGTTCATGCATAACATAGATTCTGGCTGGTATGATAATAGAATCGGTTCTCTTCAAACGAACCCGGCCTATCCTGCTGCATAGGGAAGGGGCTGTAGTAGTGGTTGGTTGGATGTGGAGACACATTTGGTTGTGAATTCCAACGCAGCGGATCAAATCTCATCCATATCTATTTGCGCAGATAAATGGCTATTTGCATGACCTAACCCATAGTTAAAGTCACACACTCCTATAAGAAATACGTCCTCCCTTCAGAAGATTGAATACTCGTATAAAAATGAGGAATACAATACTTCGAAGTTGAACAAAAGTATCCAAATAACACAACACACATGTCTCCATTTTGTCAATAATCCATATTTCTCTTAGCAATGCAATATGATTTCTTGTCTATCGTACCTCCATAGCATATGATGTATAACAAATAACTATGATTCGATAAAGGACCCGCCCGAAACCCTTGCTTACGTATTATTGGAAAATGCATCAACATGAATACGACAGTAAGGCAATGCAATACAAAAGTGTGTAAACTAGAAAAACGAGTCAAAGTGGATTGTCCCACACTAGGCACTTCCGCGTAATAAACCAAAGGCGATCCTATGTACAGGAATAGCTTTCAGGTACGCCTGTTACAATGATGACTGCCCAATAACCAATTTGATCCCGAGGTACGGAATAACCAGTGAAACCAAAGGATGCCGTCAATGCAGCCAAAACAAAACCTGTGACACAAGTTTATTCGCGGGGGTAAATCACTTGTTAAGGTACACAGAAATACGTGCAAGATCATTATTAGAACCATCATGCGACCAGCGATGAACAGATCGAATTAACCAACCAAAGAAAGTGGGCCTCAGTCAGTCATGTAGTATTGACAGGAGGAAAGACAAAAAGCCTCTGTAACGGTTGGACGGTAGTCAAAAGTAATAGCAGTAGCGGCTTTAAAAGACAAGTAAGTGTGATACCCCTTTTACACAAGAAAAATATGTTTACATGAAGAGGAAGATGTTGACTTATTAGATAGAATATAGTATAGTAATCGCCTTCAAGACGTTCCCCCCCAATCATATACTACTTATTTCATACTTTTCTATCTGTGGGTAACCAAGGCCAAGCCCCCTAAAGCAAAGCCTCACGCTAAACTCCAAAACTCACTGCTGACTCACTACTTGAAGAACGAACATTTGGGGATTCATGATCGGTCTGATTTCTGCCACCTATTCCTCAAAGTCCACGACCCCTTCTTCCTCTTTGAAACTTCGATTCATCTTTGTTCTCAAGTGGTTGCTTTAATTTGTATAATGTGCTTGCTCCATGGATTGATCTTCTACATGGTTTCTTAGGTTGATTTGATTGATCTTCTCTCGTATGGCCATTATGCTTCTGCATGTTATTATTACCCATTCTACTTATTCATCATGTTATTCGGTGTACTCCCGTTTCTTTTGAATCGTATAAAGAAGCAGTTCGAAAGGAAGCAGTAGTTTTGACTCCATTCAAATTCCATACTCAAGGGGAGGACTGGGCAACATTAGTAGTTGCTTAGCCGGGATTCTACTCTAACAGATCCAATCCATCTTTGGATTCGGCTTGATACTCTTATTCTTATGAAACAAGGGATTCAACTAGCTTAAGCTTTAATCACTCTACTCTGCCGATCTACTTGAAGCTCTAAACTGTCTTTTGAAGTCAAAAATGTCATTGTCCCGAATCGGCTATTTGCTCTTAAGGAACAACAGCAGAGGATGTATTAAACAAATCATTTATTGAAACATCTTATATACGCTATTTGGTTTGTTAGGACAGCAAGCATTAAAGGTCGGATGGTTGTCCCTTCTTCTCAACAGAATCCAATAGACAAGAAAGCAGTCCTTTGCGCATTGTCTTCTTAATTGCATTGGATGCATTTATCCTTTCTACCCCAATTCCTAGCCAGCTGTAATCCAAACCTAACCCTCATGTTTGGGATCCTCTTATGCTCGTGGATATCTAATGCTAGAAGGCAACATCTAACATAGCCATAGAGTGGCTTACCCAACAAGTCAAAAGACATCCATGCCAAACCCCTAAGTCTGTCTTCTTTTAATGAATGCCCTAGGCTTTCTTCACTTGCACAACCCTCTCTCTCTCTCTAACAGCCTATGAGTGTGCAGTGGAATCCCGTTCGTATTCTTCCTCAAATAAGGAACTTTTCCTTTATCTGATTGCAAACCTATTGATCGGATTTACT
>JAQQAF010000504.1:0-29162 GCA_029747655.1 Ensete ventricosum | reverse complement strand
CGACCCACACAGGGCCCCTTACTTGCTTTAATGCTGACAGAGTGGAGTATCCCCTCACTTGCTTTAATGCTGGCAGTTCCTGTCTCTAAGCTAAACTTCCCCTACCAACTAAGAGCCTGTGACTTCTACAAATAAGGCCGAACCCACTGCTAGAAGGACTACAGCTCGGTCCACAAAGTCAAAGTAAGAATGTCGGCATCGGATGCCATATCGGTCCTCCAACACAACACAACACCAAAGAAAAGACTTGACGATGCCCTGAAACAGGCGACCAACAACAACCAAGAATTTCCCATCCAAAGAATCAGAATGGAATGAATCGGAATCAGAATGGAATTCATCGATAGAATTGGAATGAATCGATGCGAAGTGCTATTTATCGGGACGTGGCTTACTCGGCTGGAGTATCTGACACAGGCGTCTAGTTAAGTCGTTTTAGACCTTTTTAGACCTCCTTTTCTGAGGACAACCTGTTTTTCCTGCTCCTCTTTATTCGGCGGGGGAGAACGCACTTTCTTTCTGCAGGACGAGCACTCGGTGGCTCCAACTTAGAATAAGAATAACCTTCTATTCTTCCCCCGCAACAGAATAGAGTAGCTGAACGAGGGTCAACATTTAGGCCTCAATTCTTTCATGAGCAGCAGCAGATGGCCTTTCTTTAGATAGAGAGAAATAGAGAATCCGAGGATTTTTTGCTTGGAAAATGGAATGCATTCCCAGATGCCAACATTCTTCAAAATCTCCACAATCTTGTCATCACTCTACATACACTCTAGCCAGTTTAGGCATTCCCTTTTTAGGTTTTGGCCATATTATTCTCACTGAATTCTACTGTACTTCCAGTACTTGGTACAGTCTGGAGCCATAAGGTTTCAAAAGAAGAAGGTTTTATCCGGGCAAGTTATCGATTCATTCCATTCTTCTTCTTTGGTAGATGAGATCTGAGACTGGGCTTTTTTAGAAAGCAAGCACTTAAAGCAGGAGCGGGGTGACTTTCGAAGGGTACGTAAAAAAAGTATCTTGAGCTATGATTTTAGAATAAGAAGCAGATGTAGAAAGGAGAGTCAAAGAGGTTTGAGCACAAGAATCGATTCATTCCATTCTGATCTTTGGAATAGAATTAGGAAGTCTTTGACAGACCGGTAAAGGAATGAGAGACCCTCTTCATTCTTAGTGAGGTTTTCTCCATTCTAAGTTAAGTTATCCCAATCCCATAAAGTCCATCTACGGCAAATCTGTTTCTTTCCGACTGCACTGCAAACTCTTTCATGCATCACTCCACTCTAATCAGGGGAATCCAAATATATGCTATTAGCTTATGATAAAGTATGAAAATGTCATTGAGAAATTCGTAATTAAGATGAACGAACTGGATCTATTCGGCCATTTCTCTTAACATTCGCATAGTGCCCATTTCGGGTAGAGTAGACCTTCCTCCAAGAAAGGAAATGGGATTCGTATTCTTAGTATACCGAAACAACCGGACTTGAAGCCCTGACAAAGAAGAAAAAGAAGCTTGCTCTTCCGACCCAACCGGCTTTTGTGTGCTATTCCTTCCGCCCTGGTTCAGTGTTCAGGGCTAATTAAACACTAGCCCCGAGGCTGACGTAGTGAAAAAGGGCTTTAGCGGCTCTTCTACTCAACCTATGAAATTGGAGCTAGCTAATAGAGCGAACTTTTGCTATGCTGCTTCATCTATAGAGGCGGGGTTCCCACTCAACAACTTTACCCTATCTACCAACGTACTTTAGTACTACTTACTCTCCAGCCGGTCCGGCACCTTCTGAAGCCACTTCTTCGAACGATTATGAAAGAGTTTGCAGGCCTTCTCATAGCCTTTGAATCGGGAAGCCCTAGACTAGACCAGACCCAACTCGCTGCAGGCTGCTCACTTTCTAGCTCACAATTGAGAAAGTATTCCAAAGAAAGGTCGTAATAAAGACTCTATATTTCAAAGAAAGGGTCGTATAAATACTCTATACAAGCGGCTAGGAGTACTCCAGCACTACCAACGGTTAGTGATTCAACCACGGCTCAAATTGACTCAACGCCCCGGTTAGGTTATACGCTTACACCGAAAACTCCTATTGCTAAAAGAGCTGATTCAATAGCAAAGGAAAAGAAACCTTCCCTTACACTGCCAACTATGCTTACTCTTCTATTCTCGACAGATGGTTGATTCATGGGGAGCTGTAGAAAGACCCGACATAAGGCATATTATTAAAGCAGCCTTTACGCCACACATACTTCTAATGCCAGGAGAGCTTATAATCAGTACCTGTTAACTCATGTCTACTTCTCTTTCTGTAAGAACCTATTCTGTAACAATAACGTTGGACTAAATGTCATTTTCCTTCCTAGAGGCCAGTGGTAGAAAGCTAAATCGAGTTGTTAGTTCCCATTTCTTCGGGTCGGGGATCCAAATAGGCTATAAGTGGGCCGTTTGCTATTGCTTGCTATACGAGCTGCTTACCATTATACGGCTTGCTTGGCTTTCCTCTCACTCAATTGTGTGGTGGTCGACCTTAACGCCAGAAGCAAGATGAGGGTCACAACTTCGTAGACAAGGCGGGTACTATATTCTCCTTGGTACTGGTGGGGGGGTACTCTATTATCCTTTAACGGAACTTGAATCCAGTCATTCTAGTACAGGTTTGGCGATAAATAGTTGCTATTTGTTATACTTATGGGATTGTTAACATTATACTTTTCGTTTGAATTGAAGAATCGAATTGAAGAGGCATTAAGTGTACTCGAGCCCGGGCTTCAGACGACACTTTCACTGGCCTTACCTGTAACTTCACATTATATCTCTGCTCTGGTCTCCTTTCCTAGCACTGCATACCTTCTGTCAAACTCTGGTAGCGCTAACGAAAACAATTTGGTGGGAGATGAAATAAGATCTTTTCCCTGCATTGTAATCCTCCACTTCTGCGCTCGACTCTCAATCACTTGCTCCAAATCACCTAACACTCGTTTCAAATAATCTTTATTGGTAGGCCTCGTCCTAAACTTTCGTACTCTTATCTTGCCTAGCGCTTGTTGAATTGAAGAAAAGAGATAGAACTATAATAGTAGAATCATGCTTTTAACATGATAGGACACTCCAAAGTCTTGAAAGATTCACTAAACGCTGGGCTGAACCTTTCACCGCTGAGTGGGCATGAGAAAGAGGAGATTAGGCTTCGGCTTTATATCCTTATACAGCTTCTGATTGTCCCGCTGTTGCTCTTTGGTGAACCCTCCGTTAGCGCGGAATTCCATTTCCATTTCTACTACAGGCACTTAGGGCGAGATCGATCTACTTGTTATCTTGGCTTGGGCCTACTTAACGGCTACCTTTCTTTCTCTACTTTAACCGACAGAGATTCGCATTCCATTCTGCAATTCTCTATTTCTTATAGGTGGGATGGAGCACTCATTCATTTGGATAGGATAGAGCACTCATTCCACTTTGCGCAAACCGTTACTTTATACTTAACCTCAGCATTAGCATTCGATTAGCATTCGGCTTCTTTAAATAGATTACACTGATTGACTTAGTGCTTCAAATCCCTTCCCTTATCGCTTCGCTCCGTGAAACCTTGATTTCGCTATCTTTACTCAATTCTCTCTTGTGTGTTAGCGAGCTCTTTCTGCGATAGGGCCTTCTCTTCTAAAACAAGTATGAAGTACAACGCGTGCTTTACAACCCTTATGTATTTCTGGATTTCCTGCCTTGCCTTACTTTCTACCGCACTGCACCACTGCTACTTGGTTTGGACACTTACTGCAATACCTTATTTTGAGTCCTCTGCCGTAAACAAAACACTTGAACAGCCGACATTCTGTGAAAAACTTATTATTATGTAGCTTACTTTCGCACTGCTTATTATGTTATTTCCGCACAAGAACCGCCAAGCAACTCACCGAGTTGCGCGGCTAGCGCCGCTACACTCTCTCGCCGACAAGCTATTTTTAATAGTGCGTCAGTGCCGGCCGACAAGCTATAACATAGCGCGTCAGTGCCGAGGACTAGCCAAAAGAGTGTAGCGGCGCTAGCCGCGCAACTCGGTGGTTGCTTGGCCTACTGACGCACTATTCAAATAAGCTTGTCGGCGGGCCTGAAAGAGTGGAGCGGCGCTAGCCGCCAAGGGTTGTTGTTATACGGCAAGCGCGGCTAGTTAGCCCGCCAAGGCACATGCGTGCCGCGGCTAGTAAAGCGGCGCTAGCCGCGCAACTACTGACGCACTATTAAAATAGCTTGTCGGCCGGTGTAACTGACGCACTATTAAAATAGCTTGTCGGCCGGCACTGACGCACTATATATATAGCTTGTCGGCAGCCGCGCTTGCCGTATAACAACAGAAAGAGTGGAGCGGGAAAGAGTGGAGCGGCCCCGGCCCCGCCGACAAGCTATTTTAATAGTGCGTCAGTAGTGACGCGGCAAGTTATCGGTGGTTGCTTGGCGCCGCGCAACGTTGTTGCTTGGCGGCGGCTAGCTTAGCTACGACAAGCTATTTTAATAGTGCGTCAGTCAGTGCGTCAGTGCCGGCCGTGTAAGCAGTTTCTCATTCTTTGACTCGGTTTATTAAGAAGCCCGTACAGGGTTGGCGATATAGAGACAAATTCATAGTTTCAATAAGAGCACTAGCGAGCACATGTGGTTGTTTACCTTCTTAAGAGCATTAGCAATCCTAGGTTTTCTTCTCACTTTTGTTTACACGGTCACTTGGCCCAGCTAACGCTGCCCTCGCTTTCGATCTACCACTTTTCTCTTTCTTTTCTCTTGCTTATTGAGCTCTGTTAGCTTGAATGAAATTGGAATTGTCAACTCCATTAGCGCCGATAAAATAAGGAATTGCCAAAACAACACTAGTAGTTGCTTGGCGAAAGGATAGAATGAAACACTGATACCGAGAATCCAATTAGGACATAAGAGACCTTAACTTGAAACGGGGGAATCCAGCGACTGGCTATGAGGCTGCCTCCCCTACCACTCCCTATTATTACTGTCCTTACCTTCCAACTTAACTATACCCCTATAATCACCTTACTTGACTGGTTCCCTCGGGTCTTATCACCTAGCATCTAAACTCGGTCTTATAACCTAACATCTCAATCGGATTCCTCTGCGGATAAGAATTTGACTTCCAATAGTAGGCTGCGTGCTATTGTAATCAACTACTCTATCTATAAGAATAGAAACCCGGCATAAAAGAAAGGTTGTTTCCTGCAAGTTGGATTTCCGGTGTTGAGTTAAAGCCTTATGGGCAAGCGGTTCAATTCTTTATTCTAATGCTATACAACAGAATGCACTACTACGGATGAAACTGCAACTCCTGTCTATTGGTCTGCCTATCCTATCTCGAAGCCTGTCTTTACTTGCTATTAGTACGCCACTACTGTTAGTTAGCCCTAACTCTCTCCTTCTTAGGCGCACCGCCCTACTTGTTTCCTAAGTACCCTGATGCCTCACCAGCATCTTTGATTTTGATCCAGCTCCCCGCCCCATTCTATTGTTTTAGTATGCTCTTACTTACTTGCTTTCTGTAACTGCTGATTCGGATTCTTGAAATAGTGATTCAAAGCTGTCCTTTTACTGTCCCCCAATGCCCTTGTCTTTTAACCTTACCTTTCGGTCGACCTTTAAGCCTAGGTTCCGCTCTTCCGCCCTTGGCACTTGAGTTGAGCTCTTCTCCACCTAAGAAAGCTTTAGCTCACGAAAAAAAAGGAATGAAACCAGTACTGAGAAAACTGGCCTGAGAGGCTTACTTCCCCGGCTATCAACTAATATACTATTAGAAGAAATCACTCCCTATCGAATCAACCTACTGGTAGCAAGACTTTTTCTCGAACATAGGAGGTTCAATAAATGAGTCAAAGAAGGGGGGACAACTCTCAGAATCAGAAATGCGCAAGTAAGGCTCCGAACCAACCCCCTTAGTTGCAGCATGTAAGGCAGCAGTGCGAGGCTAAGATAGTGGGAGAGATGAGTCAGAGTCCCCAGGGCAGATGAGCAGACCTAAACCAGAAGAATAATAAGCCCCAACATAGAATAAAGAATGAATGGGGTAGTTCAGACTTATAGCCAGGAGGGGTAGGGGGTAGTTTTAAATGAACAAGTAAAGACCGTCGTAAGCGTTGTTGGAATGAGATAAAGCAGTGCCATTATCATATGTCCTTGTTCCACTTCTGTTAGCCCTTGTTACATCCTTTCCAGTAGCCATTCCAGTCTTTCCTTTTGTCAGTTAATTCATTGTGACAAGAAAAAGGATCCGGATAAAAGGAGTTATAGAATCGGTAGTAAGCCTAAGAGCAAGGAGGGGCAGGCTTATAAGCCAGTATAGTAAGACAAGGTTCTAGTGTTGCGATAAGAGATATAAGAGGTGTGTTGAGCCCGCTAAGCTAAGTACTTGACAATAAGGTCTGTCTCTATGAAAAGTAAAAGAGGTCCAATGTTTATAGGCGAAAAAGACACTATAACAGCCGATAGATACCTTAATGTGGAATTTCCCATAAGATAAATGTCCCCCGCCTTAAACAGCGATAAATCCGCTTTCTTGCCTTTACTCGGAAATATTCCTTCTGAAGCCTTTAGTACTACATTAGCCATAAGTCAAGTTTTCGCAGAGATCCTACATTCCAATTCCCATTTGTATTCTTATAATAAGATATAGGATGCAACTCGAACAGGGGCAAGCAACTACTTCTGTTGCTTATGATCCATATTATTTACCGGGGTCTATACTATCTCAAACAGTATTAATTAGAAAATTCCGACTTGTGAAATGAAACAAGCAGCTTAGTAGGGTAGGGCGCAAAGGGAAAACCTTTCACTCCATCCATTCAAATGTCACTTTCCTGCCCGTGCAGCTTCTTATTCAGATCTTGTCGATGTCTCCTTTCCTTCTCTTTTCTCCAGTATCTTTACCTACTCCTGACCAATACCAATACTCTGTTTTCGAACGAAAATACAGACTCGCCTACTCGCTAACTAACCTCGCACTCCAGAAAAGAATGAGAAAATGAGTCGGGTCGATGTGAAATAATGAGGCCTGCCCCCTGGTGGGAGTTGTAAGGCTCGGTTTTACCGCAGTTCATTCTTTCTTCTATTTTGGATTGTGATTGACATTGCTGTTGTCGGTTCAGAAATGTGTAGTTGGGTGCTCTAGCTTCATCCAATGCAAGGTATGGTTCGGGCCGGGTACTTTACCTGTATCATTGGTAGTCAATCCATTCCCAATTCGGTAGTCAATCCATTCCCAATTCCTTTATTGGAATTCCCCCCGCTAGCTTTGTTTCCGGCTTTGATTCGCGAGAGAAACCTTAGCTGGTTGACAACTTTGTCCATATTGGCCTTTACTTTACTCTAAACGGATCAGTTCGATCGATCAAATAAAGTGCCGTGCCATTCAAAAGATAAGCGTGGGTCGATGAAATGGATAAGCGTGGGTCGTTCATAGGCTCAATTACCTCTACCCCTAGCTGGTATGGGATGAAACCTCGGCGAATTCCTCGTAAGAATTGATACGTCCCTCATTTGGGAACCTCAGTATTACTTTACCCTTACTTGACCTTGGTGGAATCTGATTCCATGCGAACTGCTAATGCGTCTGTGGCTGGTCTAAATAGTTGGGCGAAGATTAGAGGTTTTAACGCAGCTGTACCCTACCGCCTTTGAGAACCAAAGAAGTAGGACAAATTTCTTGCTTCTTAAGAAGGGGGGCCTTATCCGATGTTGTTTAGCAAATTCGAAAAACAGAAAGGATCGGGTCAAAGTCAATTATACGCCCCCTAGCTTCCCGATCGATTTCCCCACCTTAATTCGCCGTAAAGAGTGTCCCACGCTAAGCGCGCTACTCCCATGCAAGAAGGTCATAATACATAACTTGAGTTTGGGAATCCATACCAGATCCACGCCAAACACATAAGTGGAATGCTCTCCTTTATTTAACCATGCCGCGCCTATTTCCATTCAAATATCTATACATACGGCTATGGAAACCAGAAATGAAGTCAAAGGCCTTTTATTGCATGTTCATTTCCAATCTGGATCGTATATTTTCTGAGGGTACGATTCCGATCCACTATTCGACGAGTTTTTTCTTTCAAGGGTTTTTTGAAGATAAGAGAAGAAATAGTATAAGAGCTATCAAAGCCAACACCACGGGTAGTTTCACAAACGAGCAGGGGAGGTTATGAACGGGAGTCGGTCTAATTCTGGTCTTGAGCTGAAAAAAGAATGATGAATATAAGAAAACTTAGTAGATCTACCGCCACCTTAAGCCAAGGGAAGGGGTGCGCCAGGCTGGCTTAGTTTAGAAATCTCATGCCAAAGGTTACGCCTATCCATGGCCGGACCTACCTCTTTTCTCGGCCAGCTTTCGTGTCTTCTCTCTCTTTTTCTCCCGGCGTTAGAGGGCATCATCCAGTTCTTAACTTGTTGCAGGGACTCTTCCTTCGGTCGTCTCCTTGAGATAGTTTGCTCTCGAGACTCCTCTCTTGTTTCGATTGTTCCGCTAGCTCCTCTTTTTACCGCAATAAGAAAGGAATAAGGTAAGTAAGCTTCTGCTTATCTATCACCACTTCCTACTAACAATACCAGATTAAAACAGTTCAATAACACAATTCCAGACTGCAAGCAAGAAAGCAAGATAAGAGAACAAGAAAAAGAACGATTGCTTTTGGAGCACCTGGGGGGTTAATTACGCCGGGGATTTTCGCATATATCCCACCACCATAGTTTCGTGGATGAGAGGGTCTGATTCTTTGACTCTAGAAGATAGATAGATGGATCTCCTGAGAAGATAGATAGATGGATCTCCTGCTTTCTTTGTATCGGCGGGTCTCGAGCTCTCTGATACACGATCCTTAAGTCAGAAGGATTTCTGAAACTTCGCCGTTATTACTCAAAGGATTTCTGAAACTTCGCCGTTATTACTCAGATGACTCAGCAATCCGTGAAGCAGCCTTACCTCCTCTGATCGCGTAGTTCGACCCTATCCTCATGTGTAGAGGAAAAACACTTATCTCTGTTTTGTTTGCTTTGCCATGTTTTTGCTACAGAAATATCTTACCTGCGTTTCGTGGATCTAGCACTTACTCTCTTACTCGAATGCACCTCGATTCGCTCTGGGTGGAACCCACCCCTATTTTTGCTCCGTTGGCTCTGCTTGCTTATAACTCTTTCTATTCTGCTTTTGTCCGTAAAATAGCTCGTATCCCCGCTAGCTCGTATCCCCGCCTTATCAGGTCCTTGTCTCTCGTGGCAAAACATAATATACTCCTCCCGCTTATGTGGTTCAGCCTCACTGGATTGGATCTCGGCAACGATTTCTCAGGCCCCCCCCCTATATCAATTCCCTCCTCGTTTGTTTCAATTCCCTATTACAAGTTAAAAGCATGAGAAGCGCTAACTGGATTATTTCTCTTTGTGACATTATAATTATAAGCAAAAGTACAGGTAGCACTAAGGTCTAGTTGGTCCTGCTATGAGTGAGCGATACTAAACCCAATGGTCCCTGAAGACTAAGTGAATTACGCCCGAAGACAGAGTTCCTGACACCTTACTTATTCTTGCCCATACCTTCCTAGACCAGTTGCTCACACCTCTACCTCCACTGAGCTACCCTACCGGTGCTTTATTGAAGACACCGTATCTTTTCGTCCTAGATCGATGCACATAACTACTACGACTGGGGAGCGAACCTACTATTACTGTATTGGGGAACGAACCTACTATTCCTGGGCAATGCTACTCGATGAATGGGTGCCTGGACAACGTGCCTGCGCTCGCTTAGACTAACCCTGGGTGGGGTGGGCGGATACTTTGATTCACTTGGAGGAGAAGGACCAGGTGCCCGTGCCATACCATACCTTAGTGCCATACCATGCTACATCATACCATATCATGCCCACAGTACCATACCATACTCGGGTTTGTTTGATCAATGGGGTTGGTTTAGTTAAATCAATAGGTGTGCGAGCGAGGGAGAGGAAATCAATCATAGGTATATAGAATCATGGGTGCAAAAGCAAAGTAATACCAGTAATCGAATGATGAATTAAATGTATTACATCATAATGGAGTCCCAAAGCGGAGCTAAGTAATAGAAGAATTGTTGAAAAGGTGTGTTTCGGGGCACCTCTATGAATGAGCGCTGACGCTCGAAGCAACCACCCGCAGACTCATTGTTGTCACTCGAAGAACGGTTTCAGGGTCGATCTAGATGTGCGTGTTTCTTCCGTGGTTATGTGGTGGGTATGTATGTCGATGGATACGTCGATGGGCACGTTGTGGTTATGCGCCGGTGACAGTTATTTTGGTTTTCTCATTGTAGCAAGGCTCGTAAGGCATTGATTGGGCAAAGAGTGGAAACAGAGATTTTCATAGTAGGAGTCAAAGCTTGGAACCAGGAGGGAGTATAAGGGTGGACAAGTGGCTATTGGATTCGGAAGGCTATAGTTAACAAAGCAGTCCTGTTAGCGAAAGAAGAAAAGTAGGGCAGGCAATTCGAAAACCGTGCGACGCGGCGCCGTTAGTTGTTGCTTGGCGCTTTAACAGGAGAGCAGGGGATCAGTAAGGAAGGAAGTAGCACCGGCGGCAGTTAACTAATATGGCGCTTTTTCCCTATAGTTAACTAATATAGTCCTACTTTATATTCACATCGATCCTCTCTTTTTTCCTTTTTCTTTAGAGTCATCAGAGAACGGGAGGTGACAATACTTCATATTCCTCTTCAAGAGCAGCTCCGGACCTCCACAACGAAATGTTGTATACAAGCTATAAGAGAGTACCAACAAAGAATAGGCGGATCCTTTCGCTTCGGGATAAGAGAAGAGAGATACCACGCTCCTCCACTACAGCCTTCCCATTATGAATTTGTAGCATAGGGTAAGGTAGGGGGCACGCACAGGTGAAATAGAGAGTGAAACCCAAGGGAGGCAGCTAAGGTGCCCAGTAGAGCAAGTCCTAGTTCCAAGTGCAAATCCGCATGTTCCCAGTGTGATTCTCGAGTTCGATGCTTACTCTTATTAGTTTGATTGCTCGGGGCGTTGCTCCAGCCTGTTTGCTAGTAGCTCGATTCCCTATCTCTATTTATTCTATTTCTATACCGCCGTACTTGTTGGAATAATAACCTCACGAGGGAGCGCCAAGCCTCGCTATCCCAGCTCTCAAACTAGATCTATATACTAGCTCTTAAACTCACATTTCTGCCTTGTATTCTTGCTTGCTAGCTTCCAACTCAAAGCTACCTTTACTGTATTGGTTCTGACTTCCCTGGTTCTTATAAACTGGAACAGGAACTGCATTAGCTTAAGAAGGCAATAATCAAGGTGTTGGGCAATCAACAAATCATTTTTCCACTTTCCCTCTTACCATTGATTTGAGTGGTCAACTGGAACAGGCAATTATACTCATTATTATCTTGAAACTGATTCTTCACTAGCCTCCCGGAACTTGTTGATTCACCTCTTCCTTTACCTATAATGGTGCTTGAACACCTGATTGAGAGCACAGAACAGAAGATCATGGAAATGGAACTGACACTGCACGGTCAACAAGAACGGACACTGGCCATTCTGCTTGCTCTGCTCGCGCACCTTTACTAGATTATTACCCCCAGCCGCCTCTCCTGGAAGGAAGACCCGCTTGTAGCTGACGAACTTGTCAACTGCTAATCCTGTTGCCTCTGAGAAAGATCTTGCTTCCACTTCCTTGCGAGAGCCAGCCCTTTCTTTAATCACGAATGTCGGCATATAAACCCTTATCATTACATTAGCGCAACTGGCGAAGAAAGAAAACTCCTTATGTTGACCCGGGACTCCATAAGAAAAAGAGTATTAGCGGTTCTAGTGTAGTCTATGATAGATAAGAAGCAGTGTTGTAGACATATGATAGAAAAGAAATAGTGTTGCACTACATATATAGATGAGAAAGTCACAAACACCCTTCCCTTATTTAGCACATTGTACTGAATACGAGTTCCAGTTCTGTTCAGCTCTTTCTCTCGGCTCGGTATGCTTCACTTTAGATGTATATACATATTGGTGAGCTTAGCTGGTATATGGAGAATTCATTATCTCGGGGACAAGCTGCCCGACAAGCTATTTTAATAGTGCGTCAGTGCCGGCCGACAAGCAAAAGAGTGTAGCGGCGCGCCGACAAGCCGCTAGCCGCGCTTGCCGTATAACAACAACCCCTTGGCGTGCGTCAGCAGTTTCGCGGCCAAAAGAGTGTAGCGGCGCGCCGACAAGCCGCTAGCCGCGCTTGCCGTATAACAACAACCCTTGGCGTGCGTCAGCAGTTTCGCGGCCAAAAGAGTGTAGCGGCCCGCCGACAAGCTATTTGAATAGTGCGTCAGTAGTGAGCTAGCCGCGGCGCGTATGCACCTTGGCCGGTGGTTGCTTGGCCTACTGACGCACTATTAAAATAGCTTGTCGGCCGGTGGTTGCTTGGCCGGTGGTTGCTTGGCGGGCGTGCGTCGACAAGTAGGCAAGTAACTACTGCTACACTCTTTTGGCATAAAATGCATTCGCGGCTCTGCTCTTCTCCAGCCAGCTAGTGCTTCTCGGACCTTGTTTGGACTAGGACTTCTCATCATAAGAGCCCTATAATAGGGAATTACACCACCCACTAAAGGAGTCCAGCTACTACAAAGGAGATGGAACCAATACCGATAAGGCTGAAGTCGCCGATCACAAGGATTGTAATGAAACTATGACTTACCTCATCAACAACTGACTGGGAAACCAACCTCTACTGATGAGAGCTAGACTAGAAAAAGAAAGACTGTGAACTACCCTGCAGATAATAAGAAATGAAAGAAATACTAATCGGAGCGGTTATGTATGAAAGGAGAATTCCGCCCGAAATCAAACCCAATTCCATGATTCCGGGACGATGAGGATCGGTTAGACAGCATTCTTCATTTACCCCTTACTTTTATGTATCGCATTAAGGAAAGCGCCCAATCAAATACCAATTTCTAGTCCTAAGCTAAAGCTTGGGTGATCCGGTCGAGAATAAAGAATATTACAACTACAGACTCTTTTCATTCTCAAATGTAAGTATTCAATTACCATATGTTAATTTATATGAGATTTTGGAGTAGTTCAAGGCCTTTGGTGGTATGATCTAAGGCATCTACTAATCAGAATGGACCTGCGACTCGGAAATCGACCGGGGGCATATGAAGCCCGCCCTGCTTCTTACTTATCCTAGTAGAGGCACCTCGACCCTTTTGGATCTTACAAATAAGGAATCCCGCTACTAGCTATTAGCCTGGCATTACTTCCCTAATTACTGTAGTTCACCGGAGTTATAGAGATGCTCAATTTCATTATCATTTCTGATTGGAGTAAGTAGTGAGGTTCAAATATGAATAAACGAATATGTTGTGTATGACTAATCTGCATTCTTTTACGACTTTGCTGAACAGAATTTAAGGGAGCTATAGCCCATATGGAGGTAAAAACACGGCCATTGCTTGCTTGTCTTCTTTGCTTGTTTCATATAACTCACTCATATTCTATAATGGAGTAGCGTAACACCTAACTTATTACTCTTGACAGGACTCAGCCCTTGAATAGAGGATTGATGTCGGCACTGTTCTGTTCTTTCCGTACTAGAGATTTGAGTAGTAGGTAGTAGTAGGGAATGCAAGCTTATTAGTGCCATTACATAACAAGCGATGCAGTAATTAATGTTGTACTTATTCTATTGTCTGTCCAAGGCGGTCGGTGCGGGGAAGGCAAGCCAATAAGTGAGTTATTCCAATAAGTCCCTGCTATTCCGGACAAGGCAGTACGCTACCAATGCTTTCTCTTTATGATCTCAATTTCTAGATAGATATTTCAAGTAGGGCCAGTGTTCATTAAAGTCATAATATCATCTCTAAGTCAGAGAATGGAATAGAATTTCATCAAATAACTCATAATATACAACATGAGCATCTTTCTACTCTACTGCTCTACTTTAGAATGTAGTAAAAGATAGAGGGAGACTGAAGCGCCTCTTCCCAACCGACTCTGAGTACGTTGTTAGTCAATAATCGAATTACAGTAAGGGGTCCGCTTCATTGATGAAGCCAATTTCCATTAAGTCCAGGAAGGTGGTCATCACAAATAAGGCGAGGAATCGTTTTCACACACACGATATATAAGACCAATTACTAAGTAATTCATTGCATATCGGCTTCTTCTAGATTTAGGCTCGAAGTAATGCAGGGCACTCGTCTCTTTTTTCGACTTCAAGTAGTAGGCTTACTGAACTAGCAACTTCTTTCCGCTATTTGATGCTATGCTTATCACAGACTTATTGTTTTTCTCTATTCAGAGACTATCGGAGTCTCCTTCTGTTACCGGATTTAGGTTAGCTTTCTTCCCGTCTGGCTCTTAGTATATAAATTCTCCTTATGTCTGGATTGTTTGCTAATGCCCGGAATAGAGTGATAGCCTGAAGTCTGCTAACTGCCTTGTCCGGAATGGAATGCCAATAGCCTATTCCTAAGAATCTGTCGCCTAACCCTTTGTCCTCTAAAAGACCGAAAAGAAGGACCTCGTTACTCCCTTTTGTACCAGGCTACTAGGCCTCTGGCGTTAATGTCCCATATCGCACGTCGGGATCAGTTTACTAGCTCAGTTCTACAAGCCTAACAGGTAGGTTCTGTTCACTGGTTTCTGACTCATATCAATTTGATTCATCTTGGCTCGAAACCTTATTCTTAATCTGTCTCGGAAAGAGCCTTATAACCGGATAAGGGCATTCCCTTCTTTCTTTGCCCCTAGCTGCTTGGCTTTGTCCCCATACTAGCGAAAATCATTATGCATTCCCCTTGTTGCATTCACCCAAGGTAAAGGAAGGGCTATTGAGGCACCCCTTTTTTTGTTTACCCGAGTCGAGCGGATAGGGCATAATGAATTAGGCTCGCGGCAACTATACTCTCAAAAGTAAGACCTTGCCCCTGTTCGTACAAAGATCAAAGCGGGATCTACTAGTCATAACCCCAAACGAAAAAGCCTTCCTTCCCAAGCAAGACCAAGAGCAGTTCTTTCTCCAACAACTCAGACTATTGCACCGGTTATTGTTAACCCATAGCTTTCTTATTTTGTGACATGAGATTGAGAGTTCACGCTCCTCCCTTCCTCTTGATCGGACTCATCTTGCATTTCCCCCCCGGGATTTGTAGATGCTGATTACCGGATCCGTGGGATAATAGCCTGTATATTACCTGAAAGCCAATAGTTGGACATGCCCAGAATCCGTTATGCTTGAATCTCCTCTTCCCTTGTAAATGAAAGAAGAATCAACTCTGGGTGGAATAAGGTTCAAGACAGAACAGAAGAAGCAAATGAAATAGAATAAGAGAAAGATGCGGATGGACCGGATATCTTAGATGCATTTTCCAACGAATGCCGGCCATAGGAACTTCACTTATACCTACTAGTCTGTTATTCACTAGCTGATGAGGCACTGGAGATCCTCTATTTCTGCTTTCATAAAGGCGCTCTGCTCTGGCATAGATTCCTCTAAAGGCTAAGAGCTTAGTATCTTTATTCCCTTACCTAGCTTGCCTCCTGGGTGCTGCTCCGCTATTCATGGTGCCACTGTAAAAGAAGCCTAAGACCCTTGGATTCTAAGATGGTTACCATTCTGTGTTTTTGCTTTTTATACCGCTGAAGATACCTTATTGGTTTGGTCACTGCTAACCGCTTCTGGTCCCAATCGGGCTTGCTATTTCCGTTGGTTACATCTCTTTTATTTGTGCCAGTGACCGGTTTATGTATGAGTACTGTTGGAGTCGCTCAGTCTATGCGGATGGTGTTTGATTCTGGATTTCAGTGGCTGTCTTGTTAGCACTAGTGCAATTGTTTATTCCTAACTCCATTATAATTGTAAGTTGTTTTCAGGTCTCGGTATCAGCGTCTGTATTCTAATATTGGTCCTAGAAGCAGTAGTTATAGCCTGTTTGCGAGTAGTTCCTTTCCTGCTAAGTAGTAGATGCATTCCAATAGTGGTATTTGAGTGGAAAGCCGAGAAATCCATAATGGAAGTCGGGGAGCCTAAGCCTGATAGCTAGTAGGGCAAGGACAGTAGAGGTAGGTTTCAAAAAGGGGGAAAGAACCCCAATAGTGGATTCCGTGTTAAGAGCTATAGTCTTGCTAGGTAGTGTTTCGAAGCCGGTACTCGTTCTTTATTGCTTGGTTTAGTCTCAGAGGGCAGGAGAAAAGTGCGCGCCCGTAGGTAGACTTATAGCCGAGAGGGGAGGGCTCAAAGACAAGAGCTAGAGACTTGAATCCAAAAGTCAGGCTTGGTTACCAGATTGATAAGTAGAAGTAGGGCTCTTGGCGACCGGTTGAAGTAATTGTGGACTGCCCGGTTCTATTCTTTCTTATTCTTCTTATAGGTTCTGTTGCCAGTGCCAGGCCAGAGGATCGTACCTATTTATACATTCCTTATTCTCAGATAAACTGTAGAAGTAAACTAGTCTATCATCAGTGGCAGGACAGCTTTGAGATCAGTAGCTAAAGGACCCGATTCAGTGTTTCAAGAGAGAAAGTCAGTATAAGGGCAGGCTCATACAAACAAGTAAGAGTAAAGATCAGTAGCTGGGGAACCAAAGCAAAGAGAGTAAGCCTATTTGCCAGTCACTCTATCCTTAGATCTATTTAAGTAATCCTCTGTTGATGGCGAACCTAAGTGTTGTCGTCCTTTAGCTGTACCATAGGCATGCATAGCTGTCTACAAGGAATGTCATGGGTATAGTAAAGGAATGGTATAGGTATAGTAAGAAGCATATGATACAATGGTCAGTTTGCGAATCCGTGTTTTCTAGTGGGGAACGGCAGGCTAAGAGAAAGTTCAAGTAATGACAGTTCATATGCGGGGTGGTAGTGCTTCAATCTGATAGTGATTAGTCTCATTCCGATATTGGTACTGGTACCCTTACTATAAATATTCATATATTGGTATCCTTACTTTACATATTAACATAAGAGAGCAGAATCATGAATGGAAAGTGAAAACACACATGCTAATAAAAGAGAATAGAATCATCAATAATATCATAAGGCATTTCAGCGATAAGCAAATAATATCATAAGGCATTTCAGCGATAAGCAAATAATATCATAAGGCATTTCAGCGATAAGCAAATAATATCATAAGGCATTTCAGCGATAAGCAACAAAAGAGAGAATGAAATCAAGGGTATTGAGAGCGAAAAGCGGTAAGGGCAGACTGATCGACAGGGTAATTCGAATAAGAGGACAGACTTAACTAAAGGGTAGACAGACTTCAAACGGAGAGAAGCAGGCTCGCACTCGCATATAGGCGTTTAGTTTGTAAACATAGGCATGTGACAACGGGAGCCTAAGACTCATAAGTGAAATACTGGATATCGAGTTTGGTAGGCGCATTGAGTTCCGCAGTTAAAGAAGAATAGTGACTAATGGAATTACAAGGTGAAATCTAATAGGAGGAGTCAAAGAGAGGAGCACGAGAATCAAGTAAGTAATCATAAGTAAGAATGTAAGGGACAGCTACGGAATTTAGGCCCGTAGCTCCAGGATGCGAAGGACAATACGGATTCGCAGTAAGGAAAGATAGCCTGATATATGGAGGGTTCAAAGAATGAGATACATTAGTGGAAGAGTTGTAGCAAGAATGTCAGAAAGTAGCTTCCATTTATGTTAATTAGGGTTTTGGTGAACTTCCCTTGCATCAAAGGATACCTTAAATCGGAATTGCACTCATTAGTATAAAGTCCAGGGACAAAGGCGGAGTTACTAGTGAAAGTATTAGATATAGTAGTGGATTTCTGTAACTGGGCTATCAACTGTGCACAACGAGACTAAAACACAGCCATATCTGAATTTGTTCCAAGGTAACAATAGCATTAGCGCTGGGGCTAATATGATAGAGAAACCATTTCAACTCAACAAGAGCTCCCGATGTGTTTTCGCCTTATATATACTGGACTTGTTCTTGCCCGACTTATCCTTTCAGTGGAAGTCTGCAATTCCTTTTTGTAGCTCTTGCACCCCCATAATAGACTTATTTAATAACACCGACTGCTTCATATCTTTCAACAGCTTCAGGATCTTGTTGACAAAACTCGTTGGGCCCATAGGGAGACTGAAGATAGGAGTAAAGAACGAAAGGGGCAATGTAACATGGGTGTTCAAACCGGAGAACGTAGGGAGGGATCCAAGCAACAGGCCTAAGGCTGATGGAAAGGATAGTAAGAGTTGGGCGAGGTTGGTGTCATAGTAATAGTGTACCATAGGATCAGATCAGGATGTCGAGTGAAAGTAATATGTATACATGTATATAGCAGTTTAAGAGTTAGAGTTGTTGTCTTAAGTGGTGGCAGGCCTGTAGAAGATGTAGCAATACTGATGGATAGGATAGTAGGGCTGTTAGGCACTAGTCAAATTCTAATAATAGTCGTTGGATCCCCTTTCTCTAACACTAGTACCAACCTCTGTCTTTTCTCTTAGCGCCCTCGCTGTCAACTCCACTCTTTTCTTTGATGTTACATACGCGTAAGCAACTACACTCTTGCTTGTTAGCTCTAGAGCTAAAAGGAACGGAACTCTGGCTTTCCGCCCGTAAAAGCAGTCTGCATTTCCATTTCCAGTATACCTCCCCCTGCCTGGAGTCTGCCTACCTTTGCTCGAGTCTGGCTATTTCCATATTAGCATATGATTAAGTCTATGCATTAGATCTCGTACCACTACGAGACTCTCCTATATATCTATGTTTATCACCGACCTTTCTTTCCAGTAGGAAATTCATAATGAAACTGCCCTGCCCATACCAGTTCAATTCCTTTGATCAGCACTATCATTCCTGTATGGCCGGGGTTCTATTCTCTGTACTGGTGCTTTCAATCTTAGATATAGTCACGGATTTCCCAGCTAGTAGGTGAAGTCCTATTAGTAGTGGTTGAATTGAATTCCCTTTTTCTAGTATCAATGTGACAAGTCAGTGTTTTCATTCCAATAGTAGGGCGGTGCTAGCACAATAGAAAGTCGCTACAGACTTGAGGTTTGTAGTTGACATGTTAACAATAAAACATAGGACCTGGTGCAGTGTTTCAAAGAATTCCATAAAGTATAGTAAGGCTCGGGCTACAATCATTAATAAGTAAGATAAGAAAAAGGAATAAGGCATTAAAGCTTAAGTAATAGAGTGACTTTTTCTATTCTATGTGGACATTTTTCGATGTGTTGTTAGGCGGGTAGTTCTTCTTTATTGCTAGGGTTCTTCTGATAGTTAGTCGTTACTTGGCCTAGTTTCTTAGGGAATTGAGCTCATTACTATAGGAATTGACACCGGATCATGGGCTAACTATGAGACTTACCTTTGCTCTTCCGCTCCTCAGATGCTTTCTTGAACCATATTTCTTACCTACAGGCCCGCCGCTACTTAGTCTAAATCTTGATGTGACACTAACATCCTGACTATCTTCACTCTCCGCCTTTATACCTAGTTTATGACTTTTGCTTGACTCTATCAGTCTATTACTTATGAGTGAGATTCCCACTTATGAATTAATGTCCTGTTATTTCTACTCTTCCTTACTTGTATTCCGAAACTCACTACTATTAGACTCGCTTTCAAAATAGAGCACTGCTCTTAACGACTAAAACAAGCAACCGTGGGAATTCAACTCGAAACTATAGCACCAAACTCACTATCCTTTATCTTACTCTTCCTGCCTGGCATTCCTGTACTTATTACTGAAATACCTATGTTACATATGATAGTAGCAAAGACCCTAGTTCTGAAATCAACTTATTACCTTTGAGACAGACTGAAAAAGCTATTCCTTTGCTTAAAGTCGGCTGTTGCTTTATCGCATTCTCCAACTAGTGATACCGATACCGACACCGAACCCTGCTTTGCTGTATATTAGTCTGCTTTTCCTTTCTTTTTAGTCCGAATTGCCTACTTTCTTGTTTGATTATGACTTCTTCTTTAGTTGCTTGTCCAGTATTAGTAGCGAGTTGAGTTGTTTATCTATTATATTATATAGAATCCCGCCCATGTAAATAAGAATAGAATAGCGTTCAAGCGGTTAGTTTCTAATGAATAAGTAGTAATTGAACTAGTGCCTATGAGACCGATGCTGCTACATTAATAAGACTAAGCTCTGCTGGCTATGAGCCTACCCTGCCCTTACTCGAATTCCCCAGTTACTGACCCGGATCTTTACTATCCTATCTATTAGCCTGCCCTTGTCGAAATTGCATTCTTCAATTGCTTGTTTGAAGTCCCACCTCTCCTTGTAGAAAATCCGTGTTGCACCTATTAGCCTATCCCTTAGTTAAGTCTGATTCCTCCACTAACAACAATCTGATTTTGGGGACACGGATAGAGTAATGTAGCATAAACCCAACCTAGGTATTTGGATAATATAGGTACGATCCCACGGGCCTAAACCATCTGCCTTGCCTTGCTTCCAAGCCCCAACTACGGATTTACAAACTGACATTGCTTCATAGGGTTCTTACTATCCTATACCTCTGAGAGAATGTGAATTGAGGCACTAAATCCGAACTTCATCAATGTCATTTAATTGAAGTAGTAGAACATAGAACCAAACCAAGGAAGGTGGACCAAGATAGGGGAGTTGACTACTTTAAGCGAGTAGCGTAAGAGAGTGAAAACAAAGCTCATAAGCAAGAGTACTAGTTCAAAAGCAAGGATAGTAAGCATAAAACCAAAGCAAAGGTAGTAAGCCCTATAAGTCGTATTTCTATTGTGAATTGCCGGGTTCGTTCTGAAGGACATTCTCAAGGTTAAGGGCAAGGTCAATAAAGCTTCTTTCTCGTTGTTTAATGCCTGTTAACTGTTAACTGCCCTTACTGCCTTTTAGGCGGACTTTGTTTACTTGGATTCCCTAGCGACTCTACTGATCTGTATCCTCCTCGCCAATAACTTCAATACTTCATCCTACTACAATACTTTATCCTACTATAAGGAAATCAACTGTTAACTAGAAGATTGAGCTGCAGCTTCCGAGGCTTACCACCTTTCCTAGCAGCTTCACTGCCCTTTACTTTAATGAATTCAGTAGCTAACTCCTAACGCGCATATAATTTCGTAATTGTCAGAATGGAATCCATCTTTCTTGCATGGAGTCAGTAAGTGATAGAGTTGGACCGGGCCCCACCATCCTCTGTAGTTAGATTGTTGGTCTGGTCTGTTACTACTGACTTCAATACCTTATCTTATAGTAATGAATTCCGCTAATGCCTTTAAGCCTATCGTTCCTGTCTATTGGTTTGCCTTTCCTGTCTCTAAATCCTAATTCCACTCTTGAGATGCACGTCCCTCGCCTAAAAACTAAGGGTGGCAAAGTCAAAGGAAGAGCGGCAAACTAAAAGCATTGAACTCAAACGGAACAGAATCACTAGCAAGTAGACAAGTCTGCGTTAGCCCATAGAGAAACCAGCATCGGGCTTGTTAGTTAGTATGGTAAGAATGAAAACGGGGCATAAGAGCTCAATCTATCAATAAAAGAATGATCTGACTATGCGGATAACAGGGACGAAACACAGTAGTTCAAAGCCGTATTCACCTCACTTAGCAGCCCAAGCTTTGTTGCACTCCCTCAAAGACAAGCCCTATTCACCAGTAGTAAAGGACTTACCATCTATATGGGTATTCCAAGCCCTATTCTGAGGCTACTAATCTCCAATCCTGCTTTCCGGACCTCAAACCTAGGTTACTGCTGCTCTGCTCCTACTGCCCAAAATCAGATATCCTGTAATTCCACTAGATATTCTTCTTTATCCCCTGCCCATAAGGTCTACTTTACTTTGTATCACTCTTGGACTCCATCTTGAGTCTCCCTATTCCAGCTTACTAGATATCCTTCTTGCTTCTTAGATGTAGTATTTCCAATGACTTCTTCCCCTATTGCTTCTTAGCTGTAGTCTGCTATTCCTTGTGCTTTCTTCACTCTTACGCTACTGAATCTAAGGCTAAGTTCCTGCTCCATTATTCCTCCATTCCGGGGTACGACCGACTGGCGCATCTCACAATTGCACTTGAAACCAGTAAAGTAATTCCACTAATAAGTCCACCAAGGCTGGGAATCACTGCTAACAGGGCCCGAACTTAGGAACTCGTAATGATACTCAAAAGAGAGAATCGAACAGGGGAAAAGGAATCTTACTCAGTGGGCCGTACGCTAGGATTATGATCTAGTGCATTAAGAGGCTAATAAGGCACCACTATCAATAAGAATAAAGAAGTGAATAAAGGATCTCGCTATCAAGTAGAAGACTAACAAATGAAACATAGGTATTAAGGGTCCCGTAGTTGGTGCTACATTGAGTAAGTGGGGAATGATATGAAGCATATGGAGAATTGGAGTAATGAGTGGTAGAATCATAATGGTAAGCAGAGAACAAAAGTGAGCAATGCAAGTTTTAAGCTAAGGAGTTAGGCTTGCTTTGCGGATGGCGGTTGTTACCACCACTGTTGGGTTTAGTTCCTTAGTTTTGTTTTCATTCTATCTTTTCTTTCTTAAAGTAAAGAAAGGCAGCAATGGTGTATCAATAGCATAGTATGGCATGATATGGTATGGTGTGACACTATGGTATGGTGTGACTCAAGAAATAGGGTTGTTGTCGAGCAATGACTGAATGAATGGTTGTTCACACTCGGGCTTATTCCGCTTAATGGAACAAGAGGGCAGACTAACATCAAAAGCATAGGATCCATATTCAGAGTTCAATTCCAACGTTATGGGCGGGGTTCCCGTCTATCTGTCTCTTGGTCTAATCGATCCCTCTCCTGTTTCGGTCTGAGAAGCACTAGGTTGATTCTCTTATGTAAATGTTAGTAGTCAATTCTAATAGTTGCGTTTCTATTCTTCTCGGTTCCCGGATTAATGCTTAGAAAAGTGTAGTAGTTGGGTTGCCGGGGCACTGTTCAATTCCGAGTTTCGTGTTGTTAGTTCCAATCTATCAGGTAGTGTTCGATCCATAGTTATTAGTTAAGGTAATCCATAGTATTAGTTATAAAGTATGAGAAATAGTCGGCGCTTGTCGGCCGGTAGTCTTTTTTTGTTATGTTACAGAGACAGGGGCTTTTGCCGGGCTTTTGCCCAGGAGTTAGTGCACAGATAGGTGATAGAGGCTTCTCATATTCCCGCTTGTGATACGAATCAATCGTCCTTTATCTAAACTTTCGAAAAGATCCTATTACACAGGTGTCTAGTGAACAAGGAAAGGGCAGAGAACTAACAGGTCTAGCGAACAAGGAAAGGGCGGAGAACGAATTTACGTCTATGATATATGAATTAGCTACTCAATAAAGGAAAGTACAGCATAAGTCCAATACGACAGGCTACTCCCTTATTTTAGTGATTAGACTAGCTCTTGAAGGGGGACATCCTTAAGCTTAAGTAAGTCAGAGTTAATATTAAGGGCTTCTAGATGAATTTGTTCTCCCTTAAAGCCCCTAAGCGCCGGCTTCCCCACTACAAGTATGGATTTCGTCCTCCTGTATGCTGTGTACCGCGTGCTGGCTTCCCCATGTTTTCTTATTCTATTTTTGGTTGCAATTATTGGCTTACCGATGGATGTCCCTATCTCTATGTGCCTGGCTCCCCGACTTACCATGTATTTTGGATTCCAAAGAGGGTTGCTATTAAGTGCATCGTATTCTGAAAAAGAACCTATTCCTGATTGCTTGACCACCACTGACTGGCATAGAGTCCTATGGAAGGATACAGTCTTACTCTTTCCATTTGTAGAGTTGGGCAGGCGAATCAAGAGAAATTGGGATTTCCATCCGGAGTTCCCTCCCTTGGGGTGTCATCAATGTTGGCAGATCTGTTAATGCTTCAGCAGAACCATACGCAGCCGCTTACGTTCCTTTCCCGCAATAGTTGTGGTTAGCCTTAGTTTGAGTTGAAAGCTAGGTCTCAACGAACCTCGGCGGGGTTAAGTTACTTGAATCAAATATTCCATCAAAGGGGGTACTTAGTGCGGTGCCCTTCTTGTAGGATAGGACATCTATTTCTGAGCTTAAAAGAAGCTATTTCGGATTAGATCTTCAAGTATTCTTTTGAACTGGATTAACCTGAGTGGATGTTATCAGTCTTTTTTCCAAAGACATCAAATCCGTAATCATTGGCTCGGCAAACCCTTATTCAAAATGTTCGATTTGCCCCGCTAAGCCTCGGATATTCTAATTGAAGCAAAACTTATACGTTACGCCCAGCGGCAAAGATAGTAGGCGAGGAAGAAATACGCCCAACAGCAAAGAGTAGACGAGTAAGGAAGCCGATAAGTCGAGTTGTGTCTTTCATTTTCCCATATGGTTAAAAGCTTTAAGCAGAAGTCTGGGCCAGTCCGTTCCCGGGTAATAGTAAGAGTCAGAATGAAGAGTGATAACTATAAGATGAGGCTTCCAGTGGAGTAAGCGCGGACGGCACAGTTCTCCTTCTGGAATTTCTCAATAGTTGGTCATTCATTTGTAAGTAAATAAGTAGTACGCACAGACGATCCGGCACCGGTCTTTATTTTGATTATGCGTTGGGCTTTTGCCTACCCCAGCTCTATCCATAGCTACTCAGGGGAAGAAGCCGATCAGCGACCTTCCACTTATGATTCACCAACGGAACCTTCCTTTGGGGCCTTCTCCTTTCCACTATCAGCCGATCGATGTGTAGCAAGTGTCCTTCTTGCCTTTCTGATTGAATGTTTCCACACATTCACACGGTCTTGGAACATGGTGAGTGCTACTACATATATGAAACAAAAAAGAGTCTCAAAGTACCTGCGTCTAGCTCCCTTACTACTTACATGCACCTTTCCTATACTCCACTTACTCAAATGCTATAATAACAATGATCCTGTTCTTTCCTCTGTAAGAACAATGTCACTACTAATGGACAAGCAACGTACTACTATAACAAGCAGCGTACTACTATAAGATAATAATGTTTGCACTAAATATACGATGCTGAATGTACAACTAAATATACGATAAGCTCCAGCAAGCCAGTAAGATTCAAAAAAGGTATGTTAGGTATATTTACTCAATTCTATTATACTAGGCGCTCTAGAAGAAGCAACCAGTTCCCATTCCAAAATAAAGGCAAGCAGTGCAATTACACTATTATCTGTTAGCGCAACCAAGCAAACAAGCTAAACCCGAATAGAATATGCCCCTTCCTTCAACCCCGGGAAAGTCTGTTAGCGCTTACTGTTTTGGGTGCATTAATGAGCTGCTTTATGACATTCCTACTTGATAGAAATAACATCCGCCAAAGAAATGCATCTTTGACTCGGCGTCCGGGAAAGTAGAAAATGTCTTTGTTGACCGCTCACAAGATATAAGTATTGACTCGCCGCTCGAAAGGTTCCATTCAGAAATTCATGGATTATATGCGCTGATGGAGAGAACAAGTTCGATTTTCATGACCTGTTTGACTTTAGCTCGTAAGATTGAATGAATTCTCTGAAGCTTAAGTATTGCCTGCCAGGCCAGTACCAACAAGACTAAGTAGAGAGGGGAGAGGTTCAGGTGATCGTGTTGTCATATCAAGAATCTCTTCTAGCTCTTTTCGAAAGCCGAGAAGAATAAGAGAAGAAGAGTAGTAAGCCGAACCAAGATCAGGGTCAATGAGCCAGGAGGTAGGTGTGTGCTAATGAAATAAGAAGCTTTGGACCACTACTTGAGCTGGAAACCTTGATTGAGAGTCGAGCACAGAACAGAAGCATAAGAAGGATCAAAAGCGGAATGCAGATCTTGATCTGAAGAATATATTCCTTATCCTTATAGAGCGGTAAGTGAAGGTCGGCTTGGGCTTGGATAGAGTTTCATCCGGATTCCACTGGTGTCTATGCGCCTTATTCTCATTTTGGAACTACAGCGAATAGGCCTTACTGCTGGGTTCACTAGATCAGCCTTACTTATGATTGCTTCAACCTAGCTATCCGTCTGAATTACCCATCTTTTCTTCGTGAGCTAAAGCTATCGATCTCAAAGCTGCCCTTACTGCTCCTCATTCTTCTAGCTGCCCCCTAAATTCCTTAGGTTTCGTGTCTGTTACTCAGCTCTCTCATTACTATGTTTTAGTATGACTTTACTGCCTTAGAGTCCTGGTTACTGCCCTCTGACCCCTTTTTCTCATCCTATCCTTCCTTTATTGCCTCAATGCCTTATTCACTTAGTTTAATGCGTTTAAAACATTCTCTTATAGTGGGCGATCAAATAGTTCATTCACGGAGCTATACCTTGAATCGAAGCAAGGGTTGCTGGACGTAAGGAGGGCAAGGGTTTACTGATGTAGTTGGTAAAGTAAGTCTTAGATGGGGTAGTGTCAGTTTGATAGTAAGCAGCGGAGTTCCTTGTTGTAATATAGATTCCCAGTTGCTTGTTTCAGTCTAATAGGGGTCTAGTTATCTCGTAGTTGCTTGCCGCTTTTACTGGTATTATTTGTACTCATATTTACCATATGATCTAGCGCGTCCTCAGATTAGAGTCACCCTACCTAGGTAAATAATAGGGTGAACTACTGCTTCAAGATTGAACCCAGTGCCGACAGGGCCTATCGACTTAACGCGGAAATCCAATAATCATAATGCAAATACCAATATAGATAGATGAGTCAGAACACTGCGAACGAGGCTTACTGCCCTGTCTCTTATTTCAAGGTTGTTGCAAACGTTATTTTCTCTAGTATTTCTTAGTTATTTGCTTATGTCTTTGTGAGTGGAACCATGGACGTTGGGAATTAGTTAAGAGGGCTCGCACTAAACTCACAACTGGGAATGGAACTGGTGCTGGCAAGAAAAGAACCACTGCTAACAAGCAATGAGACAGTGCACTTAAGAATGGAATTGCTTATTGTCGGATTGAAACACATAGTACAGACGACAGGAAGCTCACCTAAACTGCAAGCAAGAACAATAAGATCAATAGAAAGAAGTGAACTAGGGCAAACTGGACTTTAATAGGAAAAAAGGAATCCAACTCGGAACTGGGGATTGAGCTATAAACTATGATTTAGTAGGTACCCAGCAAGAAAAGATAGAATGAAAACTCTGATTTGAAGAATATGATCAAGGAAAAAGCTTGCTTTTTCCTTCCTTGTGAGGTACATGCAGGATTTTCTTCCGTTTTCAGATAAGATGCTTGGTTGGGGACATGTATGAGTATGAATGAGAGAGTATCCTATGTGCTTAATATGCAAATGAGCACCATTGCCAACTGTTAAAGATTTGTTTGTTACCCCCGCTCGATAATCAGAAGCGATGTAGAGATTGGACAGGTCTTTTGAAGTCGCATGATTTGTGGCTCCACTGTCCACATACCCAGCAGGATCTTGCACCACTTCTGGAGTTGCGATGTGAGCGGATGTTGCTTGACCAAGAAAATGGGTCTAAAAGGAAGTATAACTCACAACCACTAAAGGTTGATGTGCCTGATGTTCCTGCTTGATGAAAATGCACTTTAGGTGTGGAAGAACCACTCCTGCACTGATTGAACTAGTTACCAACTTGATCCTTGACCCGCATTGGTTTTATTTAGTCCATTGTGATTACCCGCCTCAGAGATAAGTTGAATAAAGAAAAAAGAGAACAACACTTGTGAACTGTTTGTGTGACCAGCCACATTGACTTGGTGTTCTAATTAGAACTTCTTCTTCTCCGCCTTTTCCACGCCTCCTATCTTGTTATAGTCAGAATTTCCACTGTTGTTTTTGTTGAGCAAATTGTGCCAATGAGGGGAGCATTAGCTAATTGAACTTTAGGTATATTAAGTTAGGAACTCGCACTAAGTTGCTAAATTCTCCGTTCATTAACCATTAACATGTATTGAGCGCTTGTTCAACTGATACTTCCGGAGTGCTATGTTTCATTAACACTACAACAGCAGGGTCATACTCACTACCTACACCTCTCAGGATGATCCTTAAGACTTCCAAGTTATTAGAGACTACTTCACCAGCAGCAAGCAAACAGTCCACAATATTGTTTCTCTTTGAAATAGAATAGAATCTTGTATTGATAAAGAAAGAACCCTTTTGCGAGCCCTAATAATTGTTCTCTCAATTGCATTACTCTAGCCAAAGATTGCTTAGAAGAATTGTTGAGTTCATTGATAGTACGCCATACCTCATTTTCCGTTTTGCAACGAATAACCCTGACCAATGACTTTTGAACTAATATTGTAGTGAATAACCAGCACAATAGCCACTTTTCAGTTCTGCACCAGGAAGAAAGAACATATTTCTGCTCGTTCAACACTCGTTTTTTCGCACGGTTCTCCAGTGCAAATGGAAATTCATTGCTGAGGCCTTAGTGTTGTCAATATAGCCTTCGAGATCTAATGCTTGTATTGCCGCGAGCACTTTACCTCTCCAGAAGATCAAATGGATTATTCCTACATGGATTCTGACTATGTGGCCGACCCATAACGCCTTAAAAGGGCCTTGTGCACCTTATGTCCCTTATTCCAACTATCAAAAGTCACCCAAGAAGTAAGGAAGCTGTAGCGGTTGTTGTGTTGCCCGGGGACGATCGAATCATGGGAATACTCAAAGTCTCCCCGAAATAGAATAGGAATAGAGGAGCTCCTAACCTCAGCGGAAGAAATAGAGTCTTTATCGCACTTCCTGCTTCCACCGAAAGGAAGTGCACTTCACAACCTCTCTTCGGGAAGGCATATCCAAATACTTTTTTCATAGAATAGATCGGTAAAGACAGACCTTACTCTATTTCTTTCTTAAAAGAAGGAAGATGGGCGGAAGCTTACTCTTCTATAACTATAAGGGAGGCGAGGCAATTCATTGTAGACGGATACATTCGATTCTGACAACGGATAAAGCGACTGCCCAGCCGTATTACCTTTATGCAGGAATTGACCAAAGAAAAAAAGAATATATGTATATATGTACTAAAGCCTCTCTCTATGGGCTTCTCCCAGAACCTATGTCCGGCCTAGGGACCGTTCTAAGCTTTGAGCTCCTGTCTCCTTCACTTATAGAGCGTACTTAATGGACCTCATTCCATTTGTTTTCTTTCCTTTCGGTCAGCTGCCCCTCATCCATTAGATTAGTGCATTGCCAAACTATAGTAAGGGGCCTCATTAGGTGGTCTGTCGGTGCGTGCATTCCAAATTTCTTTGTACCGCCCAGAAG
>JAQQAF010000503.1:0-29171 GCA_029747655.1 Ensete ventricosum | reverse complement strand
CTCCAACACTACTCCGATAGAATGGATTACTAACAAAACGGCACTACCGCTTCAAGGCTATAGCTACCGCCAGCAAGAAAGAAATTGGTACACCTAATGCTGACATTGCTATTAACTATTGCTATTAACAGGACTATCACTGCTATACTATTGATCCGTCTGATTTTCCTGTATATCAGCCTACCTATCTTTACTTGCATTCCATAACACAACTATATGGCTTACTATCCTATGTTTTGGTCTGACTTCCTTTACTTTCACCCTGGACTGCCCGCCCTTCTTTGCTTTCGTTCTGTAGTTGATTTATCTCAACCTTGATCTCTCGCTTGTCATTCTTCTTTCTTTAATGGATTGTTCAATCTATTGTTACATTAATTATCTTAAGAGTATTTCAAGTTCATTTATGTAACATGGATTAGCGGTTTGTTAGCGAAAACCAGTCTAAACAATAGCTCTACTATTTCTGTTTTTGTATAAAACGAAAGATGTAGCTTTTCATTGAACGAGAGATCTCTTGCGCGGGTGATTGATGTCGCCCTTTGTTTCGCCCTAGGATGCGTATGGGCTATGAATGAGATACGATCCACTATGCTATGAATTCCCGAGGTACTCCCTCAGACTTCCCGAGGTACTCCCTCAGACGGAGTGAATTACCGCTCACACCCACGATGCATCAACGTTGATCGCGCCTCTATGGATGAGAGATGATCCACGAAGACAGAGTGAATGCGAGACAGCCCTTCGCCCAGTTGATCACACCATCGACCATGGCGGACGCACTAGATGAATTCTGGAATGTCCCGTAAAGCAATAGATGAATAGCCAACACTGCAGTTGACCTAACCTTGTTGTCCGGCCCCGCCCGGCCTGTGGACCATCTATGTTCGTTGCACATGGGGGAGTGATGTAGCCCTTCTACGCATGAGCGATGACCAATGTTATTTCAACCAATGCATGTGCCCTAAGAACGAGTTAACGATCGCTAAAAGAAAGAATTAGTCCATGGTTGCTCGTAGGCTGTGATGGGTGCTGTGCTCCTCGAAGACAGGGTGAAAGTAAAGGAAGACTGTGTGTTGTTTCGAAGACTATGTATTGCCCCAGCGGGTTCTACGTTCTACAATTCTTCTACTGCCTCGGAGTAAGAGTCAAGAGATGCTTAACCTTAGATAAATCCTGATTCTTCGGCCAACCTTTATTTAAGGGTAGTAGAGTTATGGAACTTAGTAAGACACACCTATTGTTAGTAATGAAACAGATTGCCCTGCTGTAGCTCATAGTAGTGGAGTTCGGGTCAAGTCAATAACAGATAGGACTGACTTTCCTTGTAGTTTCTTTCGTGGCACAATTTTGGACTGGGCTTTGATGCAGAAGCAACAGAATCCGTTGAAAGATCCGTAGTAGGAACAGGCGAGGAGAGCAAGATTGGATTGGGAGAAAGGAAGGACTAGCGGGATGGTATTTAGTAAAGTCAGACCAATAGCAAGTAGCAAGTAAAGGCAATTCCACTCAGTAGTGAGAGTTGCGGTATTCGAATTCCACTAGTAAGCATTAGTATCAGTATCGTATTGGAGGTATAAGTATATCGGTATGGTAGTAGAGGTATAAGTATATAACCCACTGCTAACAAGCATCCTACTATGCATTAAGAAGTCAACTCAGAAGTCATTGTATTAGTATCAGTAGCAGAAGTAATAGTATTTGTATCAGTAGTAAGTCAAAGAAGTGGATAAGTGAGACTTCTGTTTGCAATAAAGAATGCAAGTAGGTAATCTAAGCCTGATAGCTAGTAGTAGGTCAAAAGGGCAGTATAGGGAACAAAAGCAAAGAGATATAGACCGATAGCCAGTAAAGTAATACAAAAACATAGTCAAGTTAGACTTGGGAGCACTTGTTCCATTGTTGCTAGCAGTAGTTCGACTCTTTTTAAGTGTGTTAGGTTGATAGATTGATTTTTCTGGTTAGTAGTCACAGGCTTTAAGTTAGCAGAGCGGGGAAGTTTTAAAGCGAGGCAGGCTAATAAGTTCAATCCAGAGTTATGAGAACAATTCCTGTGTTTAGCTATGAGCTTGAAATAATCCAACCTAGTCGAAGCCCTCTACCACTAAGTTCGGTTTTACCATAATGGCACCTATTCTCTTGTTATCACTAATGATTTCATGCCTATAACAAAGGAATAGAATCATGGTAGTTAAGAGCGATAGTTGTACGTGTTCCCAACCCCTATAGCAACGGTTCAAGTCCTTAAAGTAAGATGAAGCATTAAGTGTCGGTATTCGTCTTCTTAGTTCCTGGTTGAGGAGAGGTCAGTTCGATACTTGCTATCGCTAGCTCAAATCCGTAGTGTAGGATAAAGTATTGAAGTCGCTTAGCTTAGAGCCTGTTTGCCATTAGCTCAATCCTAATAGTGAGTCACTCTATTCTTGTTATTCCGAGTGAAATTCTCTTGTGTATCAGAGCACTAGTTTCTTCTATTGGTATGGGTCATAGATAATATTGACTGTGCTGGTGAGTGAGATTGACTACCCATTATGTCATTCTGATTATTATTGGGTTGATTCTAGTAGTAATACAACTGAGTGCAGGAGTACAGAACGGAAGGTAAAAGTAAGAGGCTAGATCCACGGGGCAAGGGATAATAATAGGAATGTCAGTGCTATAGAGCTACAAGTCTGGGTGCTGTGGGTGCTCAGAATTCGGATTCGGTTGTTTTCTGCCCTTATGAAATGTCTTATTGCTTACATTCATTATGAATTCTGAATTTGCTTGTATTAATGCTTGTATTAATTCAGTTGACTTGTATTAATGACTGAAACACCCTATAGAGAGTAAAGCGGACTACTAGCGGAATTGCATCACGGAAAGGAAAAACCACCTACGATACACAGCAAACCAACAAAAGAAGGAATTTGACAACCAAATGTAACAAGTTTAAGTACGCCTCTCTTTAATCTAAATCTAATGCCTGGAACACTACCTTGGCCTACCTATCCCGCCTTAAGGTCTACCTTGTCCTCGCTTTCGTTCTTCTACTTATGGGTCATAGTTGAGAGGGAAATTAGGGCTTCCTATCCTCCCAACACCCAGTGAGTTCTGACTTATGAGTTCAAGTATTACTTTCCACTTTGATTCCACCAAGGCCTAAAACACAACTGTCATAATAAAAACAAATAACGCGGTTTGTTTGTTACGTTGCTTGGCGATTCTATTACGGCGGCCCCGTATTATGAGTTGTTGTCCTGTTAGTACGAGTTGGATTCTCTTATTTCAATAGTAGTCAGTGGCTCTAAAGTATTAGTTCCGAGCTCAAGTACTAGAAGCGCAGTAGAGTGTTAGGTTGAAACCAAACCCCGGAAAGTCAGCTTAGTTGTCCAGGGATAAAGACCAATGGATAATGAAAACGGATCCTTATCCCTTAGTCCGATCCTTATACTTATTTTCATCCAGATCTAGCATCTTCTCTAACAGCTTTTCTTTCCTTTGAGTAGGGTGTAAGGCTCCGAATAAGGGTTTACAGAGACAGGGCAACTGCTGAACTCGCCTGGACCTAATCCTATATACTGCAGCTAACTTCGTAGGGATCATTACGGTCGTTTGCATCGGCTGGAACACTATTTCTCCAGGAAATCCCACTGGGAAACCCTCGTATAGACGAGACGCTCGCTTGACACATCTGATTCTCAAGCTGCTTTGGTAGTATAATGTGTAACAAAAGAATCTTCATGTGATGCTTCCTGCTTTCAGTGCCTAGTTCAGGTAATCCGACTCTGATCTTTCCTGTAATTACAACTCGAATCTCTCCCCTTGCTATCGGGTGAAGTCCTTTTACTCGGCTTGGCCACTCTATCACTTGGGCTGGACCTCTCCTCTCTTGCAGACTTCGAAATAACCATTGATTATAGTGCGCCGAGTCAACTACTCCTGTTAAGCGCGGAATTCTATTTCACTTAAGAACTCCTTTCGTATCGAGCACCTAGGATAGATATTTGTAAAGCATCGAACAGTCTAGACTCCAGCTTCTGGCCTTATTACTGATCCAGCTTTGGCTTCTAATCCTTCCCCTGGTCTCGAAACTGCTTCTGATACTGATCTAGCGGAAGATCTTTCTTAGGCTTCTGTATAGGATGAAACACGAACCGAACTGGGAGTAGAAAGAATCAATATAAGAGTCCAGAATTGCACTGATGCCCTTAAGTCTGGCTTACTACCTCTCCTTTCTAACTCTTCCAATCATGGGTACGATCCCAGCGAACCTACTAATCAAATAAAGAATGAGTTGCGTAAGTAAGAGAACGGAACCGAGGCTAACAACCACTACTACAATATTGAACTCGGAACCAGGGAATGTAGCTACTGCACTTTAGTTCTATAACAGGCTTTGGGTTTTCATAATACATCTACTACTGACAAGGCTGCTATTCATAGCTATTATCAAGTTACCCGCTCCTTTCCTTTAAACCCATATTGGAATCAACTACTACCAACAGGGATTGCATTTAGTAATCAAAGGAATAAGATAGAGAATCAAGAGTACGCCTACCACAGCAGCAGGGCTCGAACAGCGCTATGATAGAATCAAATCCTAGCACTGGAAGGAATGAAACACGGCAGTGAGGCTTTAGCCCCTAACTAGCAACTCAACTGATAAGTCAAAGAATCAGTATAGAAACAGGGAATCGAGCGCTACCCAACACGACTACAACTACGAAATCAAAGAACTCAACTAGTGCTGATGGGACTGACTTTACTGATCTAATATCCGTATTTGTCTCTGTCACTCCGACCTCTTTTCCTCTATTGATTAACTTGATACTGTAGTGGAGTTCTTACTTTACTACTATACTCGATTGAGTTCTGGTGCTGTGCTGCTCGCCACACCTTAAAAGTATTCTAATGGCCTAGATCAGACTACTGTGCTACAAAAAAAAGAAGTCTTAGAGCTCTGTTCGAAAGACCCGGAAACAAATAGTATAAGTAAAGGAACTAAAGCAAGTCAAGTAAAAGAATCAACCCAGAGATATAGAATCAATCCAGTAAAGAGGAAGCCCTAATTGCCTGCGGCTAACGTTTTGAAACAGGAGACCCGAAATACCAGCCCAGCAGTAACAGGAGTAAAACAAGCAATTGGAAGAAGAAACCTAGGAGTAGGGAATAGGAGAGCGGCCAGGGCCTAGGCATTGAGATCGGTAATCAAAGTCCTAGTTCTGAGTTCAAGTCCGATCGATGCCAGTCCAATTCCTATATGAATTAGTTAAGCCCGAGTTCCTAATTGAGTTCTTTTTAGTACCATACCTCTTTGGAGCTTCAGTCATTGCCATATTAGTCTTTATTTACTACTTGCAGGAAAGGAGCGGTAGGACCTGAGAAAGGATTGGCAGACTGGGAAACATTGGCGGCTAGAGGGGCGGCCCTTTCTTGACTCTCAAACTTGGATTACTTCCTGCCTTGTCTTGCTTTCAACTCATAACAAAACAAGGCACCTAGTTGCGGAATCAAAGAGAGGATAGTCAGAACTAGAAAGCAGAGTCGCAGTTGGAAGCTATAACTACAGAACGAAGCGAGGGGTGCTTAGTCAAGTAAGAAATAGGGGATGTAGCTAATGAGCGGCAGACCTTAACTTAGCAGTAGACGAATACGGGTATAGATAAACTAAGTAGTATAAATGCACCTAGGAATAAGGAATTGCACCAGGAACAGGTAATCCAACCAATAATAACCAGAATGGAGCTACCGGCGTTGAGTCCAACTTCACATACCGCCAAGCAACTCACCGAGTTGCGCGGCTAGCGCCGCTACACTCTCTCGCCGACAAGCTATTTTAATAGTGCGTCGACAGGCAAGTAACTACTAACGTTACGCGGCGACAAGCTATTTGAATAGTGCGTCAGCGACCCTAACGTGACGCGGCGACAAGCTATTTGAATAGTGCGTCAGCGGCTAATGTTACGCGGCGACAAGCTATAACATATAGCGCGTCAGCAGTTACGCGGCGACAAGCCGCTAGCCGCGAAACGTATGTTCCTTGGCGTGCGTCAGTACGTGTAGCGGCGCGCCGACAAGCTATTTTAATAGTGCGTCAGCAGTTTCGCGGCGACAAACTATAACATATAGTGCGTCAGTAGCTAGCCGCGCAACTCGGTGGTTGCTTGGCCGGTGTAACTGACGCACTATTAAAATAGCTTGTCGGCCGGCACTGACGCGCTATGTTATAGCTTGTCGGCCGGCACTGACGCACTATTCAAATAGCTTGTCGGCGCCTACTTGTCGACGCACGCCAAGGGCCGACAAGCTATAACATATAGTGCGTCAGCTGTGACGCGGCTAGCGCGCGGCTAGCGGCTTGTCGGCAGCCGCGCTTGCCGTATAACAACAGAAAGAGTGGAGCGGCGCTAGCCGCGCAACGTTGTTGCTTGGCGGCGGCTAGCTTAGCTACACTCTCTTAGTGCGTCAGCGAGCAACCCTTACGACACTACCTATCACTGTCCCGGAGCTCTTAACTTGAGTATACCGCTCCGGCACCCTTAGCCTTACATCTATGTCACTGAGTCTCCCTTTGCAGCTTGAAATTACGAGTTTTCAGTTGCCCTATGCTCTGTTTCGAGTTCGTTTCTTTGACTTGCCGGTGCAATTCCAACTTCTTATTAGTGGACTTATTTCCAGCTTTGGTCCGATACTTATGAGTTGTTATACCAGATGTGGGAGAGCGCTAGTGAGATTAGATGCCGACTTTCTTTCTTCTTTCCCTTATGCCGATTCCTATGTTTGAGAGGTTACCTTTACTAAATTCTACAATATATGCTTGCTATCTAGATTCAATTCAGGGGTTGTTTGTTCAGGGATAGAATCCAGTTTTGTATTGAAAGAAGGGTACCTACATGTAGTATTACCCCCCACCACTATGCGGTACCCAATTATCAAGAAGGTAGGGACGGACCAACCAACATATACGCTAATAAGAGAGAGGGGGCGTTAAAGACTCAATGATTTCACTGAACCCGCAAGAATTCTCTTATGCCTCCGATATGAGTGATTAAAGTAAAAGAATAAGTTGTTTGTTTAGAGACTGTTACATTATTTGACTTATATTAACAGGAGTTTCCACTTCATTTAACAGGAGTTCGGTGACTTTACTAATTTGATACTATATGTGCACCACCCACTATGATTTTCTTATTTACCTTAACCTTAACATAGCCTAAACTCAAATAAGGAAGAAAAGGCGTCCGGCTGCACTACCGCTATAAGATATCGCTCCGTGGGTGCTTTGGCTCGAGCCTTTACTCGACTGCGCATCGTCAATAAGATCTTATCAACGCTGTGGGCGGCTTCACAATCTGCACTTGGATAACGGTCCCTCTCCTCTGGCTATTGACCACTGACAACGGTGTATATTAGTTCACCTCCGATAGAAGCTCGTATCCCTATATTTCGTAGGTTTAGTCTACCCTGGGTGCAGTCTGTCCTATTAGGGCCTATTCCTGTATATCCTATTATAGAGCTGCCTATTCCTTCCTGTACGTCCTCCATTAGAGCTGCCTATTCCTTCCTTTACGTATTGGGTTCCGGGCATTCCAAAATCTATCACTTATATTGAGATCACAGTGCCGAAACGAAATGATCTTATTGGGTTTAGAGGAAGTGCTCCATTTGTTGCTATAGTTTAGAGGAAGTGCGGAAGTGCTCCATTTGTTGCTATAGTTTAGAGGAAGTGCTATTGCTATACATTATTCTCTTTTCAAGTCATGCGCATTCTCGGGGTACGGAGAAGAACTCACCGTTAGCCTAAACCTGTACCTAGGTCTTTCCCCAAGAAACAAAACTGGAAGAATGAGATTGAACTGACGCCACGGCACGGAACCTTCTTATGATGATCCTAATCCTGAAACTCGTTCTTCTATTGATACAAGTTCTTCTCTTTCAACTGAAACTCCACTTTCATAAACACCTAAAGAAACACCACCTGAAGTTCATCATTGAATTGATTTAACTGTTTCTTCTCGAGTACTACAACCTATGGTCAACTGTGCCAATAAGGAATAACTCTCCATCAAGCAAGCATTTCTCGTGCAAGTCAAGACAATTGCAGTTGTAAAACATTCATTTCATCTCACTTACTCACTATAGTCAAGTTCGAATTGAAGTTCCGCTGACCTCTTACTTGTGTCTGCTCCTTCAGAAAGACAAGAAGACCAATCAGGACATTCTCCACTGGGCTATCCGACCCCAACTCCACTATCCTAAACTTCTGATTCTTGAGTAAATTACTTGCCACGCTCGACTTGAAGAATCAATTGTTGCTCAAAAGATCCTGCTTCAAAGCCAGTAGCTTCAGAACCAAAGCAAATAGATATGGAATCAAAGACAGGATCAGTAGACTATGAAAAGCGAACTACGGACTTTCGACAAGAGCTGCCGCGTAACGAACTCGCTACCGAAAAGAGTGTAGCGGCGCCCAAATGGAAAAAAGAGAGTTTGCAAATGCAATAAGGTAGTTGACAAGCGGGAACGAAAGGACCGAGTCCGGGAAAGAAAGAAAAGAGGGACCTTAGTTTAAGCCTAAAAGCAGAGCGGGGGGCAGCGACAGTCCTAGTGGTGCACTCAATTCTCTTCTTTTTGAAGTTCTCAGTCAAATCTACCTTCTTCGCGCATAAAGGATCAATGGAAGGGGAGAAAGAAGAAAGGCTTCGAGATCTATCTCTACATCCGGTAAGATAAAATGAGGTGCGCTACTCAATATTATTTTAGACATAAGAGAACACACACTTACTTTATTCGCTAGCTTCCTTCGATCTAAATATTTGCTAGCTTCGATCTCAATTAGTGCTCTATACTGAGTGTACAAATAATCCATTATACTCCAAACTCGACGTAAAGACTTGGCAAGTTAGAGAGTTTGTATAGCCGGTGTCGCAGTCCAGCCTATCTCGCGTATAATGAATTCTAAAAAGAAAAGAGAAATAAGGTCATCCGCGCCCATTTCAACTCGGAAGTTTATAGCTCAAACAACTCTTCTGTCTTATGCCTTCATTCGGGATACTGCTTATAATGTGGACACGGGCCTTTTCTTTTAGAGAACGTCTACCCGCCCTATGAGATCCATAATAAGTGAAACATAAGAAGGAAGGAAAAAGCGCAGTAGGAAATTCAATGGAAGACGCGGTGTCTACACCGTTGATCTAATAAGGCTTTATATGAGATGGATAATACAAAAGAAAACGCAGAAGTGCTCGCCTCAGTGCTTATCTAGAAAGATCAAATAATAATAGCATTCATATAATAGGCCAGTGCGCCAATAGCCTCCTTTTCCGCCGAGCTCTACTCCACTTTTGCTCTTGCTCCACTCTTGACTTCGCCTTTGCTCGTGTTTTGCTTTCGAACTCCTCTTGCTATGCTCTTTACTTCCCCGAACCTTCAACTAAAACACCTGCTCTTGTTGGGTGTAGGCCTTCCTTGTTCAAACAGTTAGTCTATGTCTATATCCGCTTAGTATCTCGGTCAAGCATTAACCGCTGAGTAGGCATTCCAAATAGATGATTCCCGAACTCGACTTGGACCATACCTCGCATCAAAGCCCGCTCCTGGCTCTGGTCTTTCATTACTATCCTCTCTGTTTTATTACTTGTCACTCTTTAGCCGTAAAAGCCAGTAACGGAGTCTGATCTTTCAATTGCTTCCTCACTTGTTCCTGCTTCATTCATATTCTTATTCTCGAACTGCTTTCACGCCAGATTGAAAGTAGACAAGAACCTACCCCGTATGATTGTAAAGGAAAACAAAAACCATGAATTTCTCATGAATCACTTCGAAGAGATTTGAATGAAAGCTATGGCGCTCGAAAGTGGAAAGATGGAAAATGCTGCATTTATTGACTTTACAAGAAGAAGAAGGGGTATAGAAAAGAATAGGTGTTGTTGCTGTTAAGTAAGAGAGTGTAGCAAAAGAGTGTAGCGGCGCTAGCCGCCGACAAACTATATATATAGTGCTAAAGTGGCGTGCCGCGGCAGGTAGAGCGGCGCTAGCCAAAAGAGTGGAGCGGCCGCGCCGACAAGCAAAAGAGTGTAGCGGCGCTAGCCGCGCAACTCGGTGAGTTGCTTGGCGCCGCGCGCTAGCCGCGTCACTACTGACGCACTATTCAAATAGCTTGTCGGCCGGCTGACGCACTAAGAGAGTGTAGCGGCGCTAGCCGCGCAACTCGGCACTGACGCACTATTAAAATAGCTTGTCGGCAGCTTGTCGGCGGGCGTATTAATATAGGTTATACCGATTCTATAAGTTAATATAGGTTATACCGATTCCATAAGAAAGTAAACCCGCTTCGTATCCATCTCTCGATCCGTCAAGAGCCTTGAAGTGTAAGAGTAAGGTATAAGAAAGAGAGCGCATATCCGCTTTTCGTCGAGTAACGGTTGTTACTCAATTTGACTTCACTTAAGAATTGATTTCATATTACTTAACAACATATGGATTCTACTCTTATGTGGAGATAGCTATCTAATTGACTTATAAGGCAGAGAACTACGGATTCCCTTGTTTGTGATCTTGATCAAGGTTGTCACTGCGAAGCTATAGTAAAGGTGCACTAAGATTGCAAGAGCCTCTCAAAGAGGGTGTAAAAAGAGAATGTGCTATTTTGGAATTTGATCAACAACTTGCTTCATCAAATACGAGATTGGGCCCCCAATGAGAATTATGGCCAGTAACATCCATCTTGATGTAACATTGCGAATTTCAACTCGGAAACAGTCTCTCTTTGCTTGCCTTGGTATTATAGAGTATAGGTCCTGTACCATTCAATCTCATGGAGAAGAGGGCTGAGTGAGACTATTGTTGCTTGAGAAGTAAGCTGTGTTTTTACTAAATGATATCCTAAACGAAACTTCACAAAAAAAGAGCATCGAGCGAGACACCCCTTTGTTCCATTGTAGCCCTTACTGCTAAAGAATATAAAGCATACTTATACTCTAAGTTGAAGTTATATGAAACGACTCTTATAGTTAATTCCACATCTTATCTTGCCCCCCGAAAGAAAGAAAAGGGCTCGCTCTTCTACAACATTGACGCTTCAAATCGGATTGAAAACTTCCTTACGCTAATTGTTCCGTTGCTTGTTGCGAACTGAACTCGATTGTTTCATATCGGCACCCAAAACTAACAGTAAAGAATGGCCATCTTCATAACACAATTAATTACTAGAAGGCCGGGGTTAAACAACCAGATACCATATTTGATATGTCTCTTGCAACAGCACAACAGTTGGGCCATAATCCAAGTAAAGGCGGACGGCTATCAGTAAGTTGGAGTGGAATCCCTAGTGTCCTCTGTGTCAGGAGAGTCGGGAAAGTAAAGGTACGGTTCAGTTGAGGTCGACTAAAGGGAATGCAGTGTTAGGTTGACTCATATATCTGCCTCATATCAAGTCAGAAGAAAACCAGAAGATAGCAAACTAGAGAATAGGATTTAGCTACGTATTATAGATAGAAGTAGCCAACCCACCTAGTTATCTGGTTGACAAAACTGGCACTGCTGCTTAATAAGCATTACGCGGGCATTCATTCTGTTCTTGTGGGCATTCATTCTATTCTTATTAGATACCGTATATAAGATATAACTAGCATATAAGATAAAACTGGCACAGCTTACTTCCGCTTCTTCTCTTTCTACTGTATCCGCTTTAGATCCTTATTCCTCATCTACATTGGTTGCAAGATCTTAGGGATATTCTTTGCTTGTTGAGTCGGGAGTTGATAAGTGAGTTAGGGAGTCTGGAGCAATAGTACAGGCTTTGCAGCGATAAGTGAAGTTTCCACTATGGTTTTTTCAATTCCTTTTGGGGGTTATCCAGATTCATTATACAATCTAATAAGTAGCGCCGAGATCATATACTGGATCAGGCAGGCTTGCACAAGTTTTTGATTCGGCAAAAGCAAAGGGAAAGGATGGTGTTCCTTATTTTATCTATCTATACTCACCCAGGAGCTCATAAGTATGGTTTTCGAGAGTCAGTGGCGAAGCGGGAGGGACAGTTCTAATCTCAAGTAAGATGTCTTTGTTGGCGCGGGGAGCAGAGAATAGGCCTGCCTGGCGTTGTTGAATGAAAGTGAGGTGTGACTAAGTTCTATGCCCACTATGCCCCATGTGATGTGCCAATGCTCAAAGGTCTGATAAAGTAGTTGACAGAACAAGATAAGGAAGGGATAAGGGGGTGCAGCACAGATCTCGGTAATAATGGTGCTCCAACTCTATTCTTAACAAAGGGAGTTCGGGATGTGCCTATTTGTTCAACAAGTTAAGAGTCTGTTCCTGTTCGAGCAGTTACAAGATCTAATAGTATTGATAGGTTACAATCATAATGTTATTGATAGGTCACAATCATAATATGGATAGCCGGGTCTGCAAGAGAAGTGATTGGCTATAAATCGGTAGAGAGAGATTCAACTACAAAAGTCCTGTCTTCATCGGCTAAGGCGGGAGTTCCTGTTCGCTATGTAGGCTACGTTTAAATATGTGTGATTAGTCATAAGCAGAGGAAAGATGGTCATAGTCATAAGCAGGGGAAATAGCTGGAAAATTCTCTAATCTAGTACTGGGCCGGACGTTGAAGCTCCTTTCCACGAGAAATAAGGGTCAAGTTTTGTTCTAGCATTGGCGACGAGAGATCAGATGCAGAATAAAGTCAAGGAGAAGATTCAATCCAGTTTTGATCATACAATTCAGAGCTGAGCTCTTTTGTAAGGCCATAAATGTTGCTTAATTTCTTTTAAACTAACAATGATTATATGATTTACTTGTCGAGATATCAAACGGAGACTCTCGAATTGCAGAATGAGTTTATGGGTTCCTTCCTTTGGTGCAAATCCAATCACATGGATATTTGATGATAAGCCCCTTCCCCTATATTTCCTGTTTTTATTTGCCAGTTTGAACCACTTTACACTGCTCCAGCATGGAGAATGTACTGCCCACACGTCTGAGATCATCCCAGCCCGCTCGAGAGAACCCCGGCTCGCCTAGTTCCAAATCTTCAATGAGAAACTATAGGGATAAAAAACACACTCTTATTGTTCCTGTGGCAGTCCTTGTCCTACACCCGGATCCAATCCCGCGACCCTAGCTTTAGTAAGTTTCCGAGGTATCGTATTCTCATAAATAGAAAGAAAGCGCAACCTTCGCATTTCCTGCTCTCAGAAATGGTGCCCCCGGGTAAATAGGGAAGAAAGCGAACTTGATAAGCAAATAATGAATTAGATACAACAATTCGCTACCGGTACCCTTTAACAACTATACTGGAAGACTCTATTCGGGTAAAGAAAGTGCTTCCACTTATATAGGGCGCAGTTAATTAGAGATCATAATCAATTCAGATCCATATGTATGTACTACCTACCTTATTATTGAAATAGTTAAATAACAATAGAAGCCCAAAAAAGAAGTTATGCTCTTACAAAGCGAAAGAAAGGATCTCCTTACTGCTTTATTTACTTCATTCTATCATAAGTTAACACCTTCTACTTAATTCTCTCAAAAGACATAAAGAGCAAGGTCGTTAGTGGAAACATGTCCTGTTCCGATTGACGACTTAATATTGAGGATCATCTCCTTCAGTTCGAGTTTCATCGTGAAGTTCAGATCAATCATATCTGTTCTTTCTGTTGCTTGTGTTGTCGTTTCGTGGGGTTTTTGGCGTCTGCGAGAATTAGCTTAATGACAGCTTTCCCTTACCCGGGGTGGGCTTTCCCTTTATGTGGTACAAGTCAAGTCGTCACCGATGTAGCAAGCGGGTTTAGTACGGTTGATAATCAAGTCTACGAGAAATCAGTCTTATTCCGTTTTATCGTCTGGCACTTATTAAAGACTCAAAACCCTTGCTTCCTCCTGGCCGCCAAGCAACAACGTTGCGCTAAGCCGCGCCACTCTTCTCAATGTACTAGTGATTTCCTATTTTGTAGTTTGCTTCATCGGAGTAGGAGCTAAGGTCGAGTGAAATCCTTATTAGCAGCACCGTGTTTCCAACTTCAGTCTTGTCAGCAGTAGATGCATTCTTGTTTGCCCTTATAAGGTGGTGTTCAATCTGATAGTAAGTAGCGAGGGAGTGAAGAGGGCTAGTGGAATTTCCAGTTATGAGTTGTTCACTGACGCCGAAGACATCAGAAGCAATAACTCTAATCAACAAAAGAGATTAGTTACAAATTAACTGTAACAGCACTGATTTAGTTTGATTGATGTGAAATCATATTAAGAAGCACCGGTTGTAGAATTAGATGAAGCAATAGGGGATTAAAAGCAAGGGATCCGGGAATTAAGGTTGATCTCACATCTGTATTTCACCTTTCATTCTGTATTTGTGTTTACAGACCCGCTCTACTGCTAACAAGCCTGTCCTTGCTTACTCATATTCCTCCGTAACAGGAGAAGGGGAATCCTACTTTCAAGTCAGAATGCACCTTTTCTAAAGATGGATCTTCTGCAGGTAATTCTATTACAAAGATAGAGGGTTGAGTAAGTGAAGTTCCCGTTATTATCTTAGCGTTATTATCTTAGCTATGTCGAACAGAGGTCTTACTACAAATCTCCCTACTGCATAGATGAAATTGGGTATATTGGCATAACATAAGAAGATTCAATTCTGTATTGGTATATTTAAAAATCCCCCGACTTGTTGCAATGGCGGTTAATGCTTGACATAGGTCTGTCTTGTCTTCTATTGAATTAAGTAACAACACCAGAAACTAGAAAGAAATAACACGCGAAAAAGCGAAAAGAAAGGGGCTTCCTACTCAATAGGGATAGATCAAGGTCAGAACGGAATTAGAGGCTAAAGCAGTACTAATAGAATCCAATCAGCAGTACCGGACCGGTTCAGTCTGGGTTTAGGGCTTAATCATAATGAAGTACTTCCCTGAAGCGCAGGTTGAGAATTCGATTTATGACTTTTGAGTTGGGTTCCCTAAGACAGGAGCGGTGGGCTAACTTCTTTGTTGAAGAGTCCTCTACTTATATGCTTTGTTGCCTCTACTTACTTGTTCAATTATGACTTTGGAGTTTGATCCCTATGGTGCACCCGCCCATTCTTATGTCGCTATTGCTGACACTGAGCGAAATTCTTGCGTAGTCCACAGAAAATCCATTCTCATACGCTAACAAGGGTCGCCAACTCAACTCAAAAGTAGGAAATACAGGCTTGAACTACCGATATAGAAAGAATCAAGCAAAGAACTAAGACTTACTCTACAATAAGGGTCGATGTAATTGAGCTACTTCCGTCCGGCCTGTAACTACCTATTTGGATTCTTTATCTACTGATTCAGATCTTTACTTTAGGCAAGTATTTTCCGTTTTGGAGTTTGGAATGCAATACAGGAGTGAGGGCGGGTCAGTTGGAAAGTAAGCTTGAGATATCGTAATGGCAGTTCCATAGTGCAATAGTAGACTTAAAGATTGAAAACCCAATTTCGAGTTAGGGGCATGGGCCCGGGGTTGATAAGTAAGCGAAAGTCTGATATCTAGTAGAGGCATACTCAACATGGGAATGCGAGGGACAGCTACAAGAATAGAAGTTCGCAGATGTAGAATCAAGCCACGGGCAAGGAGTTACATCGAATGAGAGACAGAAGCATCAGGCTAACCCCAATACAATAAATAGGCAAGAATGCAAGACAGGAGAAATGGATTCAATGGCTTAGAGCGGGGATTGCCCCTAGGGACACGATCGTAATTGCACTCATTGGTAGAAATAATAGAATGAATGTGCTATCACTATTCTAAGTTAACTGAATAAGAATGCTAGGCTAGGGAGGCATTGAGGGCGGTAGAGAAAGCAGAAAAGTGAGTAAGGGGGCAGATTCACTATCGTAAGTATCAGTTTAGAGGCGAATAAGGCAATACTGTATATGGTGGTAAGTGTAAGGAATATAGTCAGCATAAGGAGGAGACTACCGATGCTGCCGGATAAACAAACTCAAACTACTATGCCCAATTGCTAGACTGCCCTTACTGCTACTGGTCTTACTTTGCCTGTTTTCAACCTAAGGTGATGCTAACATCAGTAGTGACAACAATGAAAATAAGAATAGATAACAAAAGAAAGACCTAAGCTAGAAAACCAGCCCCTTGCCCTTAACTCTGTAGTTCGCCTACTCGAGTCTCTCTTTTCTCGCTTGATATCAGCAGCTCACCAAAAGAGTGTAGCGGCGGAGGGTTCAAAAAAGAGCAAAACTATGGTTGTTTTTCCTTTACACTCTTTGGAACTCGGTATTGAACTATAGAATAAGTAATCAGCGAATCCACCAATACTTCACTCTGTAGTTAGGCCCGCCCTCATTCTGATTTCGTGCTTTCGTGCTCCTACTTGCTATACATAGAACTAGTATTTCGAGGAATAACACACATAAGTCGGAATCAAACCACACTGCTTTAATACTATCACTCGTAACTCAGACTACGCTTCTAATACCAAGGTCTTAGACAGCCCCTCAAGAGAGAGAATATGTAGTACCCGCCCCTCTGCTCTTAACCTAACCAATGTAGTATATTAATTTGACTAAAAGGTAATAACCATAATAAGGGGATTTCGCTCCGTATGTGTATGATAGAGAGAGGTTAACCAACCCTGTGCTCTTAACCAAAGAATCAGGTAACTCCTAGCTCTCTCTTTCAAGTTCCAATTTATGAATGTGAGAGTCTTTACTTACCTCATACGAGAGTCTTTACTTGACTTATTAGGATGGATGAAATGGTGCTTGGCTTGGCGCTTACGGAGCTATTGTTGAGTCCTTAGTTTATGCTAGTTAGCGAGTTGAAGTAAAGGTTCACTTGACTGACTCGGTGCGAGAACTGATAGTGGAAGAGTAGAGTCAAGTTGAAAGGGGATGCGTAAGTGAGCGACACTTTAAGGCCATAATCAAGGTTAAGGTAAGGGTTGCGCGAAGCTGACGCACTAGGCAAGTAGGCAAGTCACTACTAACGTGACGCGGCGCCAAGCAACTCACCGAGTTGCGCGGCTAGCGCCGCTACACTCTCTCCGTTACGCGGCGACAAGCCGCTAGCCGCGAAACAGCTGACGCACTATATGTTATAGCTTGTCGGCGTGCGTCAGTACGTGTAGCGGCGCGCCGACAAACTATATATATAGTGCGTCAGCGGTGCCGCGGCCGGGCAAGTAACTACTAATGTTACGCGGCAGTGCGGCCCGCCAAGGCACATGCGTGCCGCGGCTAGTAAAGCGGCGCTAGCCGCGCAGAAAGAGTGGAGCGGCCGCTAGCCGCGCAACTCGGCTACTGACGCACTATTAAAATAGCTTGTCGGCGACGCGCTATGAAAATAGCTTGTCGGCCGGTGCTGACGCACGCCAAGGAACATACGTTTCGCGGCTAGCGGCTTGTCGGCGCATTTGATTCCTTTAATCGATGGCTTGTCGGCGCCTAGTAACATTATAAGCTACTTGCCTACTTGCCTGGGGCTGTATCTCATTCCTTTGATCGAGATTCTAGGCTTACTTTCCTGCACCTCAGGCTCACTTGACTTATTTGGATTCTATCGCGTCACTGACCGCTACTCTTTTGTCGATTCAACCTTACCTTGACTTTCACCAAGGAAGTAGTGTGAGACTAAGGTACACATTGAAGCAAGGTTCAAATGTAAGGAAGGCAGACTGATCAATAGGACAAGTAAGGCGCGGAAGCACCATTTGTTGGAATTCTTTATAAGTGGGTTCAGGTCTGATAGTTGGCAGTTGCATTCCTTGCTCTAGTGTATAGATTCCCCGTTCCGAGTTGACTCCTATTCCCATAAATCATCTTAAGATCTGCATTCCTTTGCTTAACATCTGTATTCCCGCGTCTGTAATTGAATCTCTACCACCCGCCCATCACTTAGGAATGTCGATAAAGCAGCTCACCAACTGAACTTAGTCTTTTTGGGCCCTGGGCAGTCTTCAGTAAAGTAAACAAAGAATGAATTTGGCTCCGGAGTGTTCTTCTTAATACGATGTAAGTAGAACTGGGCAAATAGAAACAGATGACTTTCCAAGCACAATAACTCCACTAGACTTAACTGGCACTGCTAATGTTCCTATAATGCTTAATGCTCATTTTCTTCTTAGCGCTTCAAAGCAAGTAAGATGGGTAAGGAAGCAAGGGAGTCAGTCCATGGTATTTGAGAATAGGAGTTAGGAAGGGCAGGCCAACACACCTCAAAGTCAAGGGTAGAATAATGAAAGTGAGCACTACAATACATTAACTAACAACCCAGGCTAAAAGTAAGGGTAGGGGGATTCATAGGCAGTAGCAAAGAGAGGCTAGGCTCTAGGCCAGTAATACAAGAAGAAAAACAAAGATCCGAATCACCTAATAGAGCGGGGTTGTTTCCTAGGGTTTGAAAGAGAGAAGTCAGATACGGATGGGAACTCGGAATGAAACTATGCACTAGGAGACCTTAACTAGGAAATCAGACTTACTTTACTTCCTATGGGTCTTACTGCCCATACTTACTATTGGATAACTGCCTACTTTTATATATGAGAAGCAAATAGTGCACTAACGAATTCAACTACTACGGACGAGAATCAAGCAATTACTTCCGAGAATAAACCCAAGAGTTTAGAACCTAACTCCTTCTTCGGGCTTAAAGGCTTTCGCTACTGCTCTAAGGGCTGTAACGGCTACTTCTTAGAATGGGACTGGTGCTTCTAATACCGTTCCCCGTAACCGGGAATGAATCTACTAATAATAGGAATTGGACTGGCGATATAGAATACGGGTACTGCCTTTCATACTTTGGAACTAACAAAGATAGAATTGAGTCACTACTTCCAGGGACTTGCTTGAATCTAGTATTTCACTTGTCCACTCTTATGCTCCTACTGATAAGAATTGAGACTATGTCCTTCTTAAGAGCTTAAGCCAAAAGAGCCCCAAAGCAATAGTGCAAGTCTGTTTGCCCGAGTTGATGCTTACTATTGTGTAACCGGTTTGATTGCTCGAGGTCTGTTAGGAAAGTGGCCCCTACTAGTGGAATTCTTATCTTAGTACTAGTTAGTGGAATTCTTATCTTAGTAGTAATTGTAGTGACTTGGCCCTGTTACTTGTGTCTGCTTGTCTACTTGCTTAGTTGCTTGGCTCATATACTTACTTGTTCAGTTGCTTGCCCCTGTTCTTGAGTGGTGACTTGGCCGGTAGGTGCGAGGAAATAATGTTTCTGTTCCGGTTCAAAAGAAGGGTATGTTGCATCTTTACTTAGATCTAGTAGATGTTGTATCTTTACTTAGATCTAGTAGTTGGAATCTCTTAGGGGGCGAGTAGAGTCTAGGAGAAAGAGTGAAGCAAGTCAGAATTCAGGTAGAAAGGGGGAGAACAACTCATAAGGTCGAATTCCAGAATGGAACTCCGTAGTTTCATCCTGTATTAGTAGCCAGAGGTATAGCTCTTGAAAGAAGTATTTGTTTAAAGGTAGTGGTAAAGTTTCATCAGAGGTGTAGTGGAGTGGTAAAGTGGAAGCAGTTAAGTATCATGGTAGCACAGGGTAGGTTGGCGAGTGGAATACCAAACAAGTAGTAGAGTAGTTGAATAAGTAGTTGTAGCCAGAGTAGAGAGAGGCAAGGTATAATCTGAAATTAGGGCAATAAAGCCATTAACTTACCGCATCAGCCCCCGTAGACAAAACGGAAACTTAGAATTAAGTTACTTCAGCGCAATTACCTACTTATACTGCTACACTCGAAGCAAGCAACTCCATTGATTGACTTATAACTTGCACCTGCTCTAGTTCTTTCTTGCTCCGGCAAACTCTTGACGCTGCGCGAATTAATTCATTCTTTCGCCTTACCCTTAAACTAATTAACTAACTGCCTTGCCTCTTCTCGAGTCGACTTAACGGATTCAACTCATGCACTTAGCGAGTCGCGAGTTATACCTCGGCTTCTTCTCGGTAAAGACAATCAAGTAAATCAGTGATATTACCAACAGACGGTCAAAAGGCTTCATCAGACTTCTTTCTTGTTGTTTAAGCCAGAGGTTTCACTCATATTATGACAAATGACCTATCTTGTTTCCTGTAAACTTTGCAAATGCATTTTTCCTAGATCAAAAGAAAGACTTGCTCATGGCAACGTACTAACTAACATATGATAGTTTTGGCTAGCGTCGGCGGGCCGACAAGCACGCACTGTTTTTTTAGGTCTAATAGTACCTAGTTCATTTCTTAGCGGGTATGGTCCTTATTGAGAGCTGATCTACGCCTGCCCATATCCTTATTCCGGAGTGCAAAAGTCAATAATCAATTGAGGAATAAGATAAAGCAACAGGAGACCTCGAACGAGGCAAGCAAGGGTCGATTACATTGAGTGGGCTCGACAGAAGGAGAGGGCAGCTAATAATTGATGAGTAAGACTACAGAGGTACGTAAAGTAGAGGTCCCTAAATTCCACTATCTCTTCATACGGGTTACCAAGACATAGACTAAGATTACTTGGTATCAGTGCGCTTACCTTAGGGATCGCAGCTTCGCCTCATCCGTGCTTCATCGGAAACCTTTACTCTTCGATGGATTCATATTCAATCTGAACTTAAGAACAAAGTGTTTCTGTTTGCCTTCCTCCGCGGATCAGCCCGAAGTCACATTAGTGGCGGGAACTCCGCTTTCTTTTGGTCAGGTTTTCGGTTCCTCTACTAGAATAGGTTCCGAGCGCCTCACATCTCTGACTTTCGGTGCAACTCTTCAATCATAAGATGGTCACCCGACCTAAGCAACATCGGTCCACCATAGATATCCATAGAACGAATCTTCTTGACTAGGATAGCGTCAGCGCCCTTCTTTCCTTCTCAAAGATTTGCCTTGACTTATCCCAGCGCTGCTCAAGAATCATTTTAGTAGATACTACTCCGGTACTCCCTACTATTCTTTCTATTCTTTCTGAACCTGGGGCTTCGCTTGCTGGCCCCCACTTATCCATGCGTTCTTTGGTAGGCAAGCATCTTTTGGTTTTCTACTTCCAAAGTCGCTCCTTCTCGTAGCGTAGATAGAGGTTCTTGTGTTGTGTTGGTATCTATAAGCTCCGGTATCTATAAGCCCCATCTCTTTAAGAATGTCCACTACATCGTGGTAACCTAACAGCTGACTCACTACTTTAAGCTCACGTAACTCGCCGACGCCATAAACACAGATTACGTTCGAACAGGAGCAGGCCCAATTCTGCTCTCTACTCCTAAAACCTCGAACAGAAACAGATCCAATCAGTCAATTCGAAACTTCCCGCCTCTCAAAGCCTAATCTTGCCGATGATGCCAGATCTTAAAACTTCTTCTTATGCTTCAAAGCCATAGTACTATTATTGGATTCCCTTCACCCATTAAACGGATCCTTATTATTATCCCGATCTCGGAGACTTAACAAGGACCTAAGAAGATCGGATTCCTTGCGCTTAGACCTGCGCCCCCCTGTGGAAAGAGATGCAGACTTTTATGAAGTAGACCTCGCTTCCAACACATATAGAGACCCTTGCCTTTATTGCTAAGTACCAGAGGATCAATCAGTTCCAAAGTCAGCTGCAAACAGTTATTAAAGTCAGTGGATAATTGCCAGTTCCAGTTAAGTCTACAAGTCCGTCCTGTGTTGTCGGTGAAGACAGTTCTGTTCTACTTTAGTCGTATCTAGAATCAGACATAGGACCAGGCGGAGGACTAATGTCGGCGGGTGTTCCCGCTCCACTCTTCTGTTTGTTAGAGCAAGCGCGGCTAGCGCGCGGCGCCGTAGCGGCTAGTTAGTTGTTGCTTGGCGCTTCCCGAACAATACTTTCCGTTCAAAATGTCATTGCTGAATCTATCTCTTACTATTATCTATTTCTATACTAAACACCCTTTTTACTTGCGGTTGTTGCTGTTACTTACTTTCTCACAGTCCATTCTGCTGCTTCATCTGTGCATTCGGCTTCTATTTCTCTATCTTGGGCATTCTCCTATCTGTCTGTATAGGATTCAAACTTATTGTCTTACCGCTTCAACGTCAGCTCTCTTGCTAATATCGCCAATGATCTCTCATTTGTAGTCGCCCTTGTGCGTCGGGTAAGGGTCACTCTCGGGGCGCTCTAACGTAGCTGCTTATTCTGTAGTCGACAACACAAAAACGGAAAGATAGACTCTACACAAGTCAATAACTCCATGAAACAACTCTTTTGGCTAATAACTTGTTGACAAAGACCCCATAAGAGATTCTTCCATGACCTGAGATTCTTCCCCGACCCACACTTGTACTTTAAGTAAGTTCAGAAAAAGGATCTATAGTATTGGCTTTCACTTTAATGCCCTAACACGAGTTTGAGTTTCAAGATACGGATCCGTAAATGTTTTTTCTGTTCGAAAGTAAGGTGTTGGCTAAACACGGTAGGGTATAAAGCAATCGAGTCTGAAGCACTACTGGGTTTGTTAGTTACCCTAATCTATAATACCCTGGAACATTCTGATCTTTCAATTGAAACTGATACATTCGATTCCACAGATTAGATGAAACACTCGATCGAACTGCTTCCACAGCATCTTATTGAGTAGAGTAGACTCGCACCCGACTTTCATCATTTAGCTAGACACCCCCCGAACCTAACTTGAATCACTCTGCCGGCCCCAAACTTGCCTTAGCGCCCCGAAAACCAATAAGCATTAGCCAGTTTCCCAGAAAAGAAGCCCGCAAGCAAGTAAGAAGAAGAATAACAGGTGTATATGGTAATTAGAGAATAAGAGTAAGAATAAGAAGCTGGATTATATGAAGTAGTTAATCGGTTTAAGGACCTTGTAAGGTCAGCAGCAGTTGAAAGATCTGAAGCTTTAGCTCACGAAAGAAAAGTATTCCGTTCTAGCGTAGTCGACTCGATCAGAATAAGTGAGTGTTTTGTCTCCGATATCAGAGGTTATTGGCGAATAGTTTCTTTGCAAATAGGTTCTTGGCGGCTATTATAGTAGGGGAGCTCTGTAGGGCGAGTGTTGTAAGAGGAAAGGAATCGTAGCACTAAGAAGCATATTGAGTCTAGAACTCGGTAATCAGAGTGAGAAATGAGATTCCACAATTCTATTATGAACTATGAACTCAAAGTTGAGGTCCGCATTTCGAGGATGGGTCAGGTGCTAGCGTTTCTGTTTCTGTTGAATCTTTTGTTGAAGGTGGAAGTTTAGTCGAATATAGGAGAAGAATATATTATCAACTTGGAAGCTCCTGTTAGTGCCCCAAGCAAGAGAAGAAATTGTCGAAAGTGACGTTTCAAGAAATTCTTCAAGGGGAACTCGCTAACTTAAGAAATCAATAAGTTCATCAGGTGTTGCGGTGAACAAGTAAAGCATCTATTATGGTTTCTGTTCTAAAAGTATATAGTTCAGGCAACAATATTCCAAAGAAAGGGTTGATGCAATTGCTAGACTCAACTGGAACTCACAGAGATTCTACATATAATTACCGATACACATTAGTCTGTCTATAATCCTCTTAAGCAAGTAGGAAGTAGTCAACCTATTTTAGGAAGTGGCCCACCTATTTCAGTACAGTAATAAGTTTTTAGAGTTTCTTCGCAGTTAGAGAGTTAACTGAGTTTCGAGAACAAGCAATGAACATGTAATAGCGGGCTCCCATAAGCGCTTATAATACGTTAGCGCCCCGAGAGTAAGCCTTAGGGGCGAACTTCATAAAGCTACTTGGACCACAAGGGCTGACGAAGGCCCTAAAGTTGGGGCAATCAGGCTAGTGGAGCTTCCAAGAAAAAAGAACTCACTAGATTGAAGTACTTAGCGCTGAAAGAAGGGTTCTTGTCCTGGTCCCCGCACTAGCACTGTCCACGGCAGCTACTGGTCTGTAGTGAAATTCATGAAATTCAATAGGAACTGAAGAAGCAAGAGCAAGAAAGAAGTAAAGTACCATAGTTAAGGAAGGGTTCGGTTCGGCAAAGCAAATAAGTAACCTTACAGCTGATGCCAATATTCTAACAACAAGGAAGCAGTTGTGCGTGCTAAGTTAGTATGCCGATCTTATTAAAGGAAGGAAGTAGTTGGGCGTTAGAGAGTGTTTTGAATAATAGGTGTTTTGCTCATCTATTATATTAGTGGTGCTTGTCATTCTTTTCTTTAATGAAACAAGTAGTTTTGCTTTCAATTCTGTCTTTCGGATAGAGTTCAGAAAGACTAAGTGCTAAGGCGAGCGCCGGTGCAGCTACCTCTGCCCTTCCTTGATCCTAGCCTGTAGCTCCCTTCTTTCCTTCCTTATAACCACTTCCATTCTTTGACTTGTTATTTGAATTCGTATTAGATAAGATGCTTGTTCATTCCTTTACTGCTCAGTGGCGTTTACCTCTCTTTGCTTTAATGCTAGTAGTTAGCTGACCTAAACACTCTACAGTGAAAAGAAGAAACCTATGACTTTTACGAATGAAATCACTACTAGTAGGAATTGGACTAATGAAAACAAGGCTTAACTATACTATACTAAAAGGGCGGAACTAACAACTAGGGATCTAGTACTGCGGCAGGGATCGAACTCGCTCGGGTGAAAAGAAGTAGACTAATACTAATGCTACCAACACTTTAACTCAACCCTGGAAACAAACCTACTGCTGTTAGACTGACTTCGCTGCTTCCCAGACCATATGTATTGATTATTCAGTCCACCTATATACAATGTAAGCAATAAGAATAATGATTAATAAGGTCAGGTTGTAACCCTCTATTTTGAGTACAAGACGATGCGAGAAGAGTTGGCTTACGTTCATCTCCACCAATAGAAGCTTGTGATCTAAGTGTTCAATGTGAGGATGCAGGTGCTTACACTGACTTTTTCCTTAGCGAGCGAGTTCGGTTCGCCTGAGTGCTAACACTTTCCTGGGTTAGGACTTGCTTCTTTACCATCTAAATCTGCCTTTCCTGCCCTCCTTTCCTATTGTCTTAACAAGCACTGCATTTTCTTTTAGTCACACTCACTATCCCCGCCCCGGGTTAAGTAACTCCCTAACGCTAAGATCAATTCCTCTCGTCCGAGCTACAAAATGAATGGAATCTTGAGATGAGAGCGCCGAGTAAGGATTCCTTTTAGTAGTTAAAGAGAATGAAAGTGGTAAGATAATAATGCAACAATGAATTCACTTAATGTAATGCAACCATTAATCATCATATATTAACATTAGTTTGCTTAGAGTCATTCCAGTAGTAATAGTACTCGCCAACACAACCAGTTCCATTTATATGAAAATACAGAATTGACCTCCTTCTCGCTCAACCTAGTGCTATTTCTCTTACTACTCAGACTTGTTTACATCCTAAACCTTGCCCTGTTCGAAAGCATTGGAAGCACTAGCTTTAGAATGAAGTCAAGGAAGGAAGGGCGGGCCCATAAGTGAAATACAAGATATGAGATCGGGAAGGACAGGCTAAGGTGCCAGTAAAGCAAGGGTTTGTTTCGGTAGGGTAACTCTGATATTAGGTAGTGGTTAGTTCTAATGGAGTAGGGCGGCTTGGCTTCTAGGACAAGGGGAATGTCGTAGCACTAGGTTGATTCGCATTGATGTTCATTGTTGATTCGTCAATTGACTGACCCAATTCTTTCCAGCACTAGGGTGAGTCTCAAAATGGCAAACGCCCGGCCATAACCATATTCTTACTTCTCAGTTACACTCGGAGAAGCACCAGTTCAATTCTACTGAGGCAATAAGAAAAACAACAAATCCGTTTTTGTGTATTACTACTACAGATGTGTTTATGGCGGTAGAGAGTTCCGGCACTACTGTTTTGAATTGGACCTTGCGCGCCTTGTTTCATTATGAAATGGCGACTCATGTGTTTTGGACTTAGACCACGGAGATGGATTCTGCATTCTGAGTATTATTCTGATTAGGAAAGTCGCTTTGGTTTCATCCGTATTAGTGGAATTATGTCAACAATAATGGATCAGTTCACTTAACATCAAAACCATTACTTTAGGCTCTGCTCTAATTGCTTTGCTTCCCACTGGCGCAAACTAACTTATTTCAAATGGAGTACCTATTATGTAATCAAGTAAACAAACACAGGAACTCACGTTAGCATCCCAAGACATAAGCGTTAGTAGCACAATGGTGAACTCTCGACTCTTTCCGCACTTAGTTGTTTCTTGCCCGAATATTCTCTAACACCGAAAGCGCAAATAGTAGACTCGCTTTCAATCTTTTTCTTGTTCCGACAAACTCTAACGCTAACATAGGGCTTCTGTACTGAAGCACATTCTCCTGGGCTTGTTTGTTATCTTGCTTGCTTCATCTTTGCGCCCATTGCTTGTTCACTGCTTGTTCCGTAGCTTTTTGATTCCGTTGCTTTTGTCGTTGTTTGTTCCGTTGAGAAACCATTGACTTGCAACTGGATTGGATACTTTTGCAATTGCAATATAGTAGGGTGGCAGCGATGTACTTTACTTCGAGCGGAAAGAATTGATTCCGCCTCGCCCAAACTCAATTTGAAGTTCTTCTCTTACTTCTTCTCTTTCTACCTTTTATGCATATGCAGCTGATTGGACTTTCTACTAACTCTCTTCTCTAAGACAAACAAACTCGCCTTCTGTTTTTGTCGTATATTGACCTACGCTCTGACCTGACTTGCTAACACAAACTCCATTCCTATGCTTATAGGCGATGTGCCTAAAAGAATCTACTCCACATAGAATACAAGGAAGGAATATGACCCGCTTTATATACTCAACTACTCAACTAGGCAATACAACAAACACGCTTCAGAATGAATTGAATCCTTCTTATCGAGCGTAGAAGCATCAGGTCTTTTATCTCTTATAACTCGAACGTACCTTGAAGACCCGCTTGTGCCTACGACTTGAAGTGAAGAATGCAATTGATGAGCTCTGTTAGCGAGTTCGGTTAACGTTTCGATTCCATGTTTCGAGTTATCGTCTTATAAGCACTCTCGTGGAATTCTTATTGGCAGTGGTGGATTTACTACTTCTTATTGAAAGTATTGGTAGCCCAGGTGAAGTCTTTGATTCCCCGGCGCCGCTCTCCTGTCAGTTAGCCCTAACTCCATCTTTTATTCTTGTTGGCATTGATTGCTTCGATTCTGTATTGATGGTTTCTTTCTTATGGATGGAATTCCCGGTTATGGGTTAAATAGACGCGGTTTGTGCCAGGCAGTACAGTATGCCACTATGGGGAAACATAGATAGGAAACCTTAGTAGAATTGAACTAGTGTCTCGGAGAACCAAACTCCGTAGAAGAGTATGTTCTCTGTCGACGCAGTAGAGGATTGAACCTTATAAGTCAGCGGCCCATCTAATATAAGAAATTGGCTGCCCTTGCTCGAAAGCTGGAACTACTTGCTCTCATTCCTTAGCTTATTACTTTGAGCCTCACATTCCCGATCTCGCATCTTGCCCTTGAGCTTTCGCTATTAGCATAGTAATTCAGTCCAGAACTCGATCCAGTAGTAACATAATAGGCGGATAACAAGACAGGTACCACTAATAAATAGTATTAGACCAACTCCTTTATCCACGTCTCTCATTACCCTATAGCAGTCTATCACTCCCGATCCTCAAACCTTACTTATTGGACTATTACTCCTTTCTTGCATTAACATATTCGAAGAAAAGAAGCAGTTGGCTCCCTAGTTGTTCCTTCGATTCTGACTTGCCTCTAGCAACATTACCTTACAGTCTCTCTTGCCTATGTGTGATGGTTAGTCTCCTACTATGGTTGTGATGGTTAGGTTAGTCCGCTAATGACCTGTTTGATTCCTTGCTTGGTGGAATACCTTTCTAAGTAAACTAATACTAATAGTAAGTAGTAAGATCTAAGGCAGTGACTCGTAGTGATAAGTAGAAGAATGCCTCGTTTATGAGATGGATCAGAACTAGACTCAGCAGCACATGAATAAAGTACATGAGTCAAAGAAATAAAACACATAACAAAGAACTCAATCTACTAGTGGAAGAATGCACGCCTAGTGGAATGGAAGAGTGCACACCGCATCAGAGCAATTCAACGCATAAAGAGAGGACTGAAGTTGGTGAAGAGGAATTCAACTCTAAACTAGGAGTAGGGAGTCTATAAGCCCTAATATAGGAATACAGAATGCCATAAAGGAGGTTAGTTTCTAATGGAGTAATCCAGGCGCTAAGGAGCCTAAGCCCTAACTAATGCACTAAGAGACTTGAACGAACGTCGGGATATAACACTGCATAGTGAATGAAACAGGGCCCAGGACACTCGAACCACTGCTGCTAAAACAAAAACGAGCTTCGAACTGCCACTAACAAGGTTGATATCGCTACTTATTGGATCTTCTATTGGCCCGGAACTTCCCATATATCAGACTTGACCCACCTTATCTCACTATGACGCTACTGCCTTCTTGCTTTACATGCTTTATGAGCCTGTCACTCATGCCTATCAGCCCGTTTTCATTCTATCTGTCTTTGCTTCAATTCCCGCTACTCAGGGGTCTAAGCTAAGCCTGCTAACTGCTTCATCTAATTCTCCCGCTGCTATCTTTGACTCTTACCTTTGCATTGAATTATGAAACAACTTGTTACACATTAGGTAATAGGTGCCTCATATCACCCCCACTAGGCTAGGTGTCTCATATCACCCTTAATACAAACAAGATGGTATATTAAATGAAATAGTATTCGAAGTTCTTTTCTGACTTTCTGTCACCTGAATCTATGTCTGATCGTGGGATCTTGCTTCTTCACTATGTCTTAGCTTGAGCTACTGGGCTTAATTCCATATCCATTGTTTTACCCTGCCACACTAACAAAGGTAATCTTACCTCCTTGTAGAAACTCGATATTGTTAGCTTCCATTGCTTGCTTTTATTCTGACTGATGCACCACTCAAAGTCGGATTGATTTCCTCCGTTCATAGGCTTCTACTCTACCAATCACAATCACAGTGCAATTGCGTATCCGTGCCCCACTAGCTCATTCTTGTGCCACCAAGTGCAATCTAAATCCAGTGTTTCGATGAGGCTATTGATCGAAAAACGGAGTATGGCATGGCACACCCTAGTACTAGTATGGTACACCGGAGCAAACAGCCTAAAATCAAAAGACCAAAATCTCGTTTTTGACAAAGACAAGCTATTTTAATAGTGCGTCAGTCAGTGAGTGGAGCGAAAGAAAAGAGAGGAAGGACAGCTTTGAAGTAAAGGCAGTAAAGCATGGATATATGGAC
>JAQQAF010000502.1:0-15000 GCA_029747655.1 Ensete ventricosum | reverse complement strand
CAGAAATTCAATGCGTAATCTCAGCATTCAATGTGTATTCCTGAATAATCTAATTTTTCAATTATTCAACCATTTCATTTTACCAAGTTCAACGTTAGCCAGATTAGTCAACATTTATATGTTTCGATGCAACAACAAGATGTTATTTGTAACAAGTAGTTTTATTGGTTGGTTAATTGGTTACATTTTCTTCATGAAATGGGTTGGATTGGTATTATTCTGGATACGGCAAAATCATTCTATTCGATCTAAATCTAATAGGTACCTTGTGTCAGAATTGAGAAATTCTATGGCTCGAATTTTTAGTATTCTCTTATTTATCACCTGTGTCTACTATTTAGGCAGAATGCCGTCGCCTATTGTCACTACGAAACTGAAAGAAACCTCAGAAACGGAAGAAAGGAGAGAAAGTGAGGAAGAAAGCGATGTAGAAAGTGAGGAAGAAAGCGATGTAGAAACAACTTCCGAAAGGAAGGAGACTAAACAGGAACAAGAGGGATCCACTGAAGAAGACCCTTCCCTTTATTCGGAAGAAAAGGAGGATCCGGACAAAATAGATGAAACGGAAGAGATCCGGGTGAATGGAAAGGAAAAAACAAAGCATGAATTCCACTTTCACTTTAAAGACACATGCGATAAAGATAGCCCAGTTTACGAAGATTCTTATCTTGATACCTATCAAGATAATTGGGAATTGGGAAGACTTGAAGAAGAGAAAAATGAAAAGACTTTTTTCCGCTTTGACTTTGAAAAACCTATTGTCACTTTTCTTTTCGATTATAAGCGGTGGAATCGTCCATTGCGATATATAAAAAATAATCGATTTGAAAATAGTGTACAAAATGAAATGTCACAATATTTTTTTTATACGTGTTCAAGTGATGGAAAACAAATAATATCTTTTACATATCCGCCTAGTTTATCAACTTTTTCGGAAATGATAGAACGCAAAATGTCTTTGTACATGACAGAAAAATTTTCCCATGAAGACCTATATGATTATTGGGTTTCTACCAATGAGCAAAAAAAATACAACTTGAGCAATGAATTGATAAGTCGAATAAAAACTCTAGAAAAAGAAGAAGAAAGGATATCTCTTGCTCTAGATATACTTGAAAAAAGGACCAGATTATGCAACGATGAGGATGAGCAAGAATACTTGCCAAAAGCGTATGATCCTTTTTTGAACGGACCGTATCGTGGAACAATAAAAAAATTCTATTCACATAAAATCATGAATGATTTAATTACTTCTACAGAAGAAGAAGATGAAGATTCCATAGAAATGTTTTGGATAAATAAGATTCATGGGCTCTTTCCTATTTCTAAAAATTCTCGAGAATTTGAACATGAAAAGAATCCGCTTGATGAGAAATCATCATTTAATTATATTGTTAATTTCTTAACGTCAATCGATGAATCTTCTTTATTTTTATTGGAAAAAGAAAGAAGAATTAATTTAGAAAGTAAAGCAAAATCCTTGAGATTTGTATTCGACATAATTACAACCAATCCAAATGATCAAACAACAACTGAAAAAAAATCCATTGGAATAGAAGAAATCAGTAAAAAGGTTCCTCGACGGTCATACAAATTGACCGATGAATTAGAAGGACTGGATCGAGAAGGTGGAGAAGAACAGAAGGAAGATTATGAAAATGAAATTAGTTCAAGAAAAGCGAAACGGGTGGTGATCTATACTGATAACAACCCGGATACCGATACTAATAATGTTGATCAAGCAGAACCAGAAGAGGTGGCTTTGATACGTTATTCGCAACAACCAGATTTTAATCGGGGTATAATCCAAGGATCCATGCGTGCTCAAAGACGTAAAACAGTTATTTGGGAAATATTTCAAACAAATGTTCATTCCCCGCTTTTTTTGGATCGAATAGACAAAGTATTTTTTTTTTCTTTTTTTGATAGATATAGATATCAAATAATTAATCTTATTTTTAGGAATTCCGTGGGGGGAAACCCAGAATCCCAAACTTCCGACTTTGAGGAGGAAGAGGAAGAGACAAACACTGGGAAAAAAAAAGACGAGGAGAAAAAAAAAAAAGAGGAAGATGAACGGATAACAATATCAGAAATTTGGGATAGCGTTACATTTACTCAAGCAATAAGAGGTTTGTTGCTGATAACCCAATCTTTTTTTAGAAAAAACATTGTATTGCCTTCATTGATAATAGCTAAAAATATTGGACGTATGTTATTATTCCAATTCCCCGAGTGGTATGAGGATTGGAAGGAATGGAATAGAGAAATACATGTTAAATGCACCTATAATGGTGTTCCATTATCAGAAACAGAATTTCCCCAAGATTGGTTAACAGATGGTATTCAGATAAAGATTCTATTTCCTTTTCGTTTATAAACCTTGGCGAAGATCTAAAATACGATCTCATCATGGAGATCCAATGAAAAAAAAAGGAAAAAAAGAAAATTTTGGTTTTTTAACAGTTTGGGGAATGGAAACGGAACTCCCTTTTGGTTCTCCCCGAAACCAACCTTCTTTTTTTGAACCCATATATAAGGAACTAAAAAAAAAAATGAGAAAAGTAAAAAAGAACTATTTTCTAGCCCTAAAAGTTTCAAAAGAAAAAACAAGATGGGTCATCAAAATAGTTCTAGTTCTAAAACGAATTCTAAAACGAATAGTTCTAGTTCTAAAACGAATAGTTCTAGTTCTAAAACGAATAGTTCTAGTTCTAAAACGAATAATGAAGAAACTTGAAAAAGTGAACCCAATTTCTTTATTTGAATTGAGGAAGGGAAAAGTACATGAACCAAATGAAAATGCAAAAGATTCAAAAAAAAATAATCAGATTATTCACGAATCGACCATTCAAATTCGATCTATGAATTGGACAAATTATTTACTCATAGAAAAAGAAAAAAAAATGAAAGATCTTGCTGATAAGACAATCACAATGAGGAATCAAATAGAAGGAATCACAAAAGACAAGAAGAAAATAGTTCTAGCCTATCATGATAAAAGACCGGAATTACAAAAACACATTTGGCAGGTACTTCAAAGAAAAAATACCCGATTTATACGCAAATCACATTATTTTATGAAATCTTTCATTGAAAAAATATACATGGATATCTTGCTATGTATGGTTACCATTTCTAAGGTTAATGCACAACTTTTAAAAAAAACAATTATCAATGAATCCATTTACAACGATGAAAGAAATCAAGAAGGAATTGATGAAACAGATCAAGATACAATGAACTTTATTTCGACTATAAAAAAGTCCTTTTCTAATCCTAATATTAGAAATGATTTAAACACTTATCACGACTTATCTTCCTTGTCCCAAGCATATGTATTTTACAAATTGTCACAAACCCAATTATTTAACAACCATCACCTGAGATCTGTACTTCAATATCACGGTCACGGGACCTATCCTTTTATTAAAGACAAGATAAAGTATTATTGTATGACACGAGGAATATTTGATTCCAAATCAAGGCATAAGAAAATTAATAAGTCAAGGCATAAGAAAATTAAGAAGTCTGGAATGAATAAATGGAAAAACTGGTTAAAGGGTCATTATCAATATAATTTATCTCAGAGCAAATGGTCTCGATTAGTACCGAAAAAATGGCGAAATAGAGTCAATCAACGTTGTACTATTCAAAATAAAGAATCAATGAAATTGTATTCATATAAAAAAGAAAAAGACCGATTAATTCATTACATGAATGCAAATTTTTATGCAGTGGATTTATCGACGCGTCAAAAAGAAAAATTTAAAAAACACTACAGATATGATCTTTTATCACATGAATATATAAATTATGGGGACAGTAAGGACTCATACACACTGAAACCCGAATCGTTTTATGTATTGCTAAATATGACTATTGATGATTACCTAAAAAAAGGATATTTTATTGATACCTATCAAAATCTGAATAAAAAATATTTGGATTATAGAATTCTTCATTTTTGCCTTAGAAACAATAGTGATATTGAGAACAATAGTGATATTGAGAACAATAGTGATATTGAGAACAGTAGTAATATTGAGGGCTGGACCGATATGTATATCGGTACCGAGATTGGTAAAAAAACTAAGACTCATCAAAAAAAATTTTTTGATTGGATGGGAATGAATCGAAATTATTCTACCATATCAAATCTAGAACCTTGGTTCTTCCCAGAATTTGTGTTACCCTTTGATGCATATAAGATTAAACCGTGGATCATACCAATCAAATTACTTCTTTCTAATATTTATTATGAAAATAATATTAGTGAAAATAATATGAGTCAAAAGAAAAATGAAAATAATATGAGTCAAAAGAAAAATGAAAATAATATGAGTCAAAAGAAAAATGAAAATAATATGAGTCAAAAGAAAAATGAAAAAAATATGAGTCAAAAGAAAAATGAAAATAATATGAGTCAAAAGAAAAATGAAAAAAATATGAGTCAAAAGAAAAATGAAAAAAATATCAGTCAAAAGAAAAATGAAAAAGATATTAGTCAAAAGAAAAATGAAAAAGATTCCATTAAAATAGAATTTCAAAATTCCAACCAAGAAAAAGAGGGTCAATCAAATCTTGTATCAGATCCACAAAAACAAAACCAAAAGGAATATCTTGAAGAGGATTACACGAGATCAAACATTAAAAAGGGTAAAAAAAAAAAAAAAACAATCCAAGAAAAATAAGGAAAGAGAACTAGATTTGTTCCTGAAAAAATATTTTATTTTTCAATTAAGATGGGATGACCCCTTGAATGGAAAAATAATTAATAATGTTAGGATATATTGTCTCCTACTTAGATTGATAAATCCAAGGGAAATTGCTATATCCTCGATTCAAAGAGGAGAGATACATCTGGATGTAATGCCGATTCAGAAAGATCTAGCTCTTACAGAATTAATAAAAAAGGGAATATTGATTATCGAACCAATTCGTCTATCTTTAAGAAGGGATGGAAAATTCATTATATATCAAACCATAAGTATTTCATTGGTCGATAAGAGTAAACACCAAATTAATAGAAAATACATAAAGAAAAGATATGTTGATAAGAAGAATTTTAAAAAATCCACTGGACGACATGGCAATATATTTGTGAATGGGGATCAAGATCATTATAATTTCCTTGTTCCTGAAAATATTCTATCTCCTAGACGTCGTAGAGAATTGAGAATTCTAATTTGTTTCAACTCTCATAATTGGGATATTGTGAATAGAAATCCAGTATTTTGCAATGAAAACAACATAAGAAACTCTGAACAATTTTTGAATGAGGACAAACGTCTTAATACGGATTTAAATAAATTAATTAAATGCAAATTGTTTCTTTGGCCCAATTACCGATTAGAAGATTTAGCTTGTATGAATCGCTATTGGTTTGATACCAATAATGGTAGTCGTTTCAGTATGTCAAGGATACGTATGTATCCACGATTCAGAATTATTTAATAGTATATTTCCTATATATCACATGCCGTTTTCAGTAAATAAAAACCGAAAGATGTACGCATATGGTGTGTTACGTTCTGGTACATGATACGTATTTACTTGTGTATCAATTCAATTGAATCTAGAAAGAAATCTACAGAATCTTTTTAGGTGCAAAGAAATCATTCTCTTTCGTAAATGCAGAAATATATTATCCTTTTCTTTTCTATCTAAATCAAATGGAAAATTGGATTTAGATAGAAACGGATAAATCTAAATTTTTGCGTGTACTAGATTCAAAAAAATTGACATAATATAATAATTATTATTTTATTTTTCCTGATCGGTAAAATCCATGGCATGGAAAAGAAAGAAAAGAAAAAGAGAAAAAAAGTTTTATGGTCAAAAATTCATTCATTTCGCTTCTTCCACAAGAAGAAAAAGAAGAAAACAGGGGTTCTGTTGAATTTCAAGTATTAAGTTTCACCAATAAGATACGAAGACTTACTTCACATTTGGAATTGCACAAAAGAGATTTTTTATCACAAAGAGGTCTACAAAAAATTCTGAGAAAACGTCAACGTCTGCTGGCTTATTTGTCAAAGAAAAATAGAGCGCGTTATAAGAAATTAATTGACCAGTTGGATATTCGGGAGCCAAAAAATCGTTAATTAAATCGTTTGAATTAGTATAGTAGTTATTAGATTTTTTTATTTTGATGAACCTCCTACTTTTTTGAGGAATTCATGAAATAATGAATTAAGGAAGAAAAGATATGACTGTACCGGCTACAAAAAAAGATTTCATGATAGTTAATATGGGTCCTCACCACCCATCAATGCATGGTGTTCTTCGACTGATCGTTACTCTCGATGGTGAAGATGTTATTGACTGTGAACCCGTATTGGGCTATTTACACAGAGGGATGGAAAAAATAGCGGAAAACCGAACAATTATACAATATCTGCCTTATGTAACACGTTGGGATTATTTAGCTACTATGTTCACAGAGGCAATAACGGTAAATGCACCAGAACAACTGGAAAATGTTCAAGTACCTAAAAGGGCTAGCTATATCAGAGTAATTATGCTGGAGCTGAGCCGTATAGCTTCTCATTTGTTATGGCTTGGGCCTTTTATGGCGGATATCGGCGCGCAGACTCCCTTTTTCTATATTTTCAGAGAGAGAGAATTGATATATGATTTATTCGAAGCCGCCACAGGTATGCGAATGATGCATAATTATTTCCGCATCGGAGGAGTAGCTGCCGATCTACCTTATGGCTGGATAGATAAATGTTTGGATTTTTGCGATTATTTTTTAACAGGAATTGTTGAATATCAAAAACTCATTACGCGAAATCCCATTTTTTTGGAGCGAGTCGAAGGAGTGGGCATTATTGGTGGAGAGGAAGCAATAAATTGGGGTTTATCAGGACCGATGTTACGAGCTTCTGGAATACAATGGGATCTTCGTAAAATTGAGAATTATGAGTGTTACAATGAATTCGATTGGGAAGTCCAATGGCAAAAAGAAGGAGATTCGTTAGCTCGTTATTTAGTACGAATCGGTGAAATGAGGGAATCTATAAAAATAATTCAACAGGCTCTAGAAGGAATTCCTGGAGGACCCTATGAGAATTTAGAAGTCCGACGCTTTGATAGAGCAAAAAATTCCGAATGGAATGATTTTGAATATAGATTTATTAGTAAAAAACCTTCACCCAATTTTGAATTGTCGAAACAAGAACTTTACGTGAGAGTAGAAGCCCCAAAAGGGGAATTGGGAATTTATTTGATAGGAGATAATAGTGTTTTCCCTTGGAGATGGAAAATTCGTCCACCCGGCTTCATAAATTTGCAAATTCTTCCTCAGCTAGTTAAAAGAATGAAATTGGCTGATATCATGACGATACTAGGTAGTATAGATATCATTATGGGAGAGGTTGATCGTTGAAATGATAATTGATACGACAGAAGTACAAACTATCAATTCTTTTTCTATATCGGAATCCTTAAAAGAAGTATATGGACTCATATGGATCTTTGTACCCATTTTGACCCTTATATTGGGAATTACAATAGGGGTACTAGTAATTGTGTGGTTAGAAAGAGAAATATCTGCAGCGATACAACAACGTATTGGGCCTGAATATGCCGGCCCCTTGGGAATTCTTCAAGCTCTAGCAGATGGAACTAAACTACTTTTTAAAGAAGACCTTCTCCCATCTAGAGGAGATGTTCGTTTGTTTAGTATTGGACCGTCTATAGTGGTCATATCAATTCTACTAAGTTATTTAGTAATTCCTTTTGGGTATCGCCTCATTTTAGCCGATCTCAGTATAGGTGTTTTTTTATGGATCGCCATTTCAAGTATTGCTCCTATTGGGCTTCTTATGTCAGGATACGGATCGAATAATAAATATTCCTTTTCAGGTGGTCTACGAGCTGCTGCTCAATCTATTAGTTATGAAATACCATTAACTCTATGTGTGTTATCAATATCTCTACGTGTGATTCGTTGAACATGAACTTTATACTTCTTTCCTAGAAGTAAAGGAAAGAAGTTGAATGTAATGTATTGAATAGATATTTTCTTTTTTATTCATCATTCGGGTCAATGAGTTAAACCAGATAGTCATATGAGTGAAACAAAACAACTTAGAAGTTTGCAGTAAGAAGATAAAATCTCATTTCATATGTACAAGAATAAAGTTGAAGTAAACATAAGCAGTGTAAACTGTTTACCCCAAGATTAAGATTCTTTCATTAGTCATCATATCTTGAAGCGGGTGTAAAAGATCAACTGTATGGAGTTTTCATTACTGTCTTGTATTTATTACCATGCCGTAGATCAATCAAAAATCAGTGGGCGGTTAGGAACACCAAAGTGCATAAAGGATTAGTAATAGAGATAATTAGAGATAATGTAAAGTATCAAAAAAGAGATATTTATACATAAAACTACATAAAAATAAATAAGAATCAACATAGGGACTTTAAGTAAGTAGAAATGATCAAGCAGTACTTCCCTACATAAATCAAATTTATTTTTTATTTTTTTATAAATTATAAAAAAATAAAAAAATGAATAAAAATATCGATGTATAAAATAAATAAAAGAATAGATAAGAAGAAATTCGTCCACCTCCCATAGATTTGATTCCTTCTCCTATAAGGAAACTCGCAATGCCAACCCCATTTGTAATTCCATCAATTATATATCTATCAAAAAACTGAGTTAGTTCAGTTAATCCCCTTATACCCACGGTAAAAACCTTAGTATAAAAAATATCTATGTAACCGCGATTATATGACCAATTGTATATCCCATTTTGGATTTGGTCCAAGATAATTCTTTTAGGGCCACCTTTTACAAATGAATTGAGAAAGTCCAAATTCTGGAAAACCGAATAAGCAGACCCATATAAAATATGTGCTATGAATAGTCCGGAAATGGCTATACTTACTGAAAAAATTGCATTTGTAAAAAATTCATACCAATCCACAGAATAACTCGAATTTGGATGGAAAAGGTTTGTGGATGGGGTTAACCATTTTGATAATATATCCAAATCTATTACTCCTTGATAAAAATGAATTCCTATTGATCCAACGAACAAAGTAAATAATACCAATATAAGCAAAGGAAATAGCATAGTATTGTCCACTTCATGAGGGTACATGGAAGTGTACTTTTTTTCGAAAGAAATATTAAAGTATCGTATGTATTTTTTTAGATTATTATCAATTTTATACATATCCTTTGAAAAAAAGAAGACCTTATTATTTATTGTTGATAAAAGTAAATTTCTATTGACTGCTTTGGGTACTCCCTTTCCCCATAGAGATATTGAATAGGACGAACTATTTTTTGTGCTGCTGTAATTTTGAAAATGAACGCGCAGATGTCCATCAAAGGTAAGTAAATACACCCGAAGCATATAAAATGCAGTTAATCCTGCTGTGAAACAAGCTATTATTGCGAAAATTGGTGAATACAACCAACTATCGTTAAGAATTTCATCTTTGGACCAAAAACAAGCAAGAGGTGGAATACCACAAATAGAAAGTGTACCTAATAAAAAAGTAGTTCTTGTAATTGGAACATATCTTTTTAAACCGCCCATAAGAACCATATTCTGACTTTTATCTGGGGAATATCCAACAATGGGTTCCATTGAATGAATAATAGATCCGGATCCCAAAAACAATAAAGCTTTAGAATAGGCATGAGTGATCAAATGGAATAAAGCAGCTTGATAAGAACCTATACCTAGAGCTAACATAATATAACCCAATTGAGACATTGTGGAATAGGCTAAACTTCTTTTTATATCCCTTTGAGCAAGAGCAAAAGTAGCTCCTAGTAGTACTGTTATTACACCTATTAAAGATATTAAATTCATTATGTAAGGTATGGCTATGAAAATAGGAAGAAGCCGAGCTACAAGAAAAATTCCTGCTGCTACCATAGTAGCAGCATGTATAAGAGCCGAGATAGGGGTGGGTCCTTCCATGGCATCGGGTAGCCATACGTGAAGGGGGAATTGTGCGGATTTAGCAACTGCACCAATGAATAATAAAGAGGCACACAAAGTAGCAAATAAAGAACCGACCCCATTATTATGGATCAAGTTATTAGTTATTTCGAACAAATCCCGAAATTCGAAACTACCTGTTATCCAATAAAAACCTAAAATTCCTAATAATAAACCAAAATCCCCTACACGATTAGTTACAAAAGCTTTTTGACAAGCACTTGCTGCAGTCGGTCGTGTGAACCAAAATCCTATTAATAAATAGGAACACATTCCCACTAGTTCCCAAAAAATATAAATTTGTATCAAGTTGGAACTGGTAACTAATCCCAACATGGAAGCATTGAAAAAACTCATATAAGAAAAAAATCTCAGATATCCTTGATCATGAGACATATAATTGTCACTATAAATAAGAACCATGATTCCAACAGTAGTAATTAGTATTGACATAATAGAACTTAGTGGGTCGATCAAGTATCCGAACTCTAAGGAAAAATCAGGATTGATGGTCCAAGACCATAGATATTGATAGATAGAACTTCCATGTATTTGTTGAATAGATAAATTGACTGAAAAGCCTACAACTATACTTAACAGTAAAACACTAGGAAAAACCCATATACGACGAATATTTTTTGTTGCTGTCGGAATAAGTAGAAGTCCAAATCCTATTGACATAGTAACTGTAAGCGGAAGAAAAGGTACTATCCATGCATATTGATATGTATGTTCCATAAGAAAACAAAATGAAATCTTTAATCATTCTACTATTCTGGCCTAGCCTTAGTAGAATATTCTATTCTGGTAATTTATAGCCATATTATATAGTATAATAAGAAAAAGAGTATAATAAGAAAAAGGAGTTATACCAAAAGGAGTACCTGATTTTAATATGGATACTATGATCTGTATTTTTGAATTTAAACAAAAAAGACCTAGCCATCCTATTTGTTCATTTTTTTATAGTAATTCCCTAACTCCTTCTGTAACTCCTTCTGAAACTAATTGATTGGATTCCAATAAAAATAGGAAAACTTATGTTCATCGGAGGGTACTCCTTACTTCGTATAGAACTGAAATAAAGATGACTAAGGTTATCTTTATTGGATAATGAAATATTTTGTTTAACAGATTAACTACTAGTTTGAATTGTAATTTAAATGACAAACATAGCACTCTGAGCTTAATCAATTAATAGGAAACCTCCTCTTCTACTTGTATTTTTTATCCCTAGTGTTTGTTATATATGTGATATGTAATGCATATATATGCGTAATTAATACATATATTATATGTTTGTTTTAGTTTTAATATATATTGGTTTATGTTTTTAACAATATGTTTTAATAATATATGTTTTAATAATATTATATGTTTTAATAGGTTTTTAATATATTTGAAAATGCTTTTCAAAAAGCTATTCTACCAGGGAATAAGTATAGATAATGACTAAAAGGAACAATCTATTTTGAACAAAACAATACATGTCTTCCACATACAACGATAAAAATGGGTAACACTTTTTGAATGGCAGTCCCCAAAAAGCGTACTTCTATGTCAAAAAAACGTATTCGTAAAAATATTTGGAAAAAAAAAGGATTTTTAGCTGCAGTAAAGGCCTTTTTCTTTAGCGAAATCGGTTTCCACCGGGCGTTCAAAAAGTTTTTTTTGTGCAACAAACAAATAATAAAGTCTTGGAATAATTGGAATTAACATACCTCAAAGAACTTCAAATTTTTTAATTTTTTAAGATAAACAATTCACATTAATTAATGTATTGAACTCCCCAATATCAATACGAGTTCGAATTAGCTGTTATAGTATGTAGATGCGGTATGCAGAATAAGAGTATGTATATCAAATTCTGAATCTTTTTTTCTATCTACTTTTCGCAATAGAAAAATATTTTTCTATTGTGAAAAGCAGAGTATGATTACGGTAGAAATTCGAATTCTTTTGTTTCTTATATACCTAACAAAAACCTAATAAATTTTGTAAATCTTACCATCATATAGTAAATCTTAACATCATATATCTTACCATCATATATATGTAAGGAAGGGTATTAATACTCTAATGATACTAAGGTGTCGAAATCGTTATCAAATTTCAAATTCTTTTCTTTTGATTTAGTAATAAATTTGTTATACATATGAAACCCTAGTTATTTAATCTTCTTCATTGAAAAAAAAAAAAATCCTTTAATTTTGTTTGACTCTATGAAATCAAATCGGATAAAAAAACGAATCAAAAAATAGAAAAGGAACAATTATTAGTTCTATACCTCGACCGAGAACAGAACTGTTGAGTTCTAACTGTTTTGGAAGAGCTTAGTTTCTAGTACGCGAAAGTTTATTATTAAAACTAAACTTACAATGATCCCAACTAAAGATTCTTTTTTTGAATAGAGATTCAAATAGGAATTTAAATGAATCTTTAGTTATCGATTCTAATGTTTACTAAACTATATTGAATCCTTGATTCTCGACGATTCAACATGAATTGACTATTATTATTTCGAGTAAGCCGCCATGGTGAAATTGGTAGACACGCTGCTCTTAGGAAGCAGTGCTAGAGCATCTCGGTTCGAGTCCGAGTGGCGGCATCCTATAAATCCTAGAAAATAAATCCTCTAAAAGAGACACAATACGCCCTATAATGTATTCAATTCTCGATTTAAATTCTCTAATGGGACCCCCTTTTATGATATTTACAACTTTAGAACATATATTAACTCATATCTCTTTTTCGATAATTTCAATTGTGATTACGATTCATTTAATGATCTTATTAGTCCACGAAATCGTAGGATTGCGCGATTCATTGGAAAAAGGGATGATAGCTACTTTTTTCTCTATAACAGGATTATTAGTTTCTCGTTGGATTTCTTCGGGACATTTTCCGTTAAGTAATTTATACGAGTCATTAATCTTCCTTTCGTTTAGTTTCTCCATTATTCATATGATTTCCAAGATGGGGAACCATAAAAAATGATTTAAGCACAATAACCGTACCAAGTACCATTTTTACACAAGGCTTTACCACGTCGGGTTTTTTAACTGAAATGCATCAATATCAATCCGCAATATTAGTACCTGCTCTACAATCTCAGTGGTTAATGATGCACGTAAGTATGATGTTATTAAGCTATGCATCTCTTTTATGCGGATCATTATTATCAGTCGCTCTTCTAGTCATTACATTTCGAAAAAATATCGATATTTTTTGTAAAGGTAATAATTTCTTAATTAAGTCATTTTTCTTTGGTGAGATTCAATATTTGAATGAAAAAAGAAGTGTTTTTAAAAACACTTCTTTTCTTTCATTTCAAAATTATTATAAATATCAATTGACTCAACGTTTGGATTATTGGAGTTATCGTGTCATTAGTTTAGGATTTACCCTTTTAACCATGGGCATTCTTTGTGGAGCAGTATGGGCTAATGAGGCATGGGGATCTTATTGGAATTGGGACCCCAAAGAAACTTGGGCTTTTATTACTTGGACCATATTCGCGATTTATTTACATACTAGAACTGGAATACATATTAGAAGTAGAACAAATCGAAGTTTGCAAAGTATGAATTCGGCACTTGTAGCTTCTATGGGATTTCTTATAATTTGGATATGCTATTTTGGAATCAATCTATTAGGGATAGGTCTACATAGTTATGGTTCATTCACATTAACATCTACTTGAATAGACTACATAAAGAATACATAAGAACATCATCCCACATAAAAAGGCTTCTTGTTTGCGCGAGTTTTTGAGAACCGTTTGAATAAGGAATGATTCAAACGGTTCTCAAAAACTCAAAATGCACCTCATTACAATTCTAATTCACTTTATTCTTTTGTATTGTACAGCGAACGATTTTTAAAATCTTAAAATCAAAGACACAAAATTCTATTTCCGTATCATTAATGAAAGACTATCGATGAAAGTAATTAGATAGGATAGCTTGTACCCTGTCAACTGATAGCGAGAGAACGAAATCAGGATAAATACCAATACCTATTACGGGTAGAAAGATACAGATTGAAACAAATAGTTCTCGTGGTCCAGAATCCGCAAAATTAGAGTTTGGAACATTGAATAGCTTGTATCCATAGAACATCTGACGTAACATAGATAATAAATAAATAGGAGTTAATATCATTCCAATTGCCATTACAAAAGTAATTAGCATTTTTTGCATTAAAAGATATTTTGGACTAGTAATTATTCCAAAAAATACTAATAATTCTGCAACAAAACCACTCATTCCTGGCAATGCAAGAGAAGCCATCGAAAAACTACTGAACATGGTAAATAGTTTTGGCATTGGGATCGATACCCCCCCCATTTCGTCGAGATAAACAAGACGTATTCTATCACAACTCGTTCCCGCCAAGAAAAAAAGTGCAGCGCCAATAAATCCGTGAGAGAGTATTTGTAAAATGGCACCGTTGAGTCCCATTCCGGTTATAGAACCAATTCCTATAATTGTGAAACCCATGTGAGATACGGAGGAATAGGCTATTCTCTTTTTTAAATTCCGTTGACCGAGAGAGGTTGAAGCTGCATAGATTATTTGAAGCGTTCCCACTATTACCAACCAGGGAGAAAATATAGAATGGGCGTGGGGTAATAATTCCATATTTATCCGAATAAGTCCATATGCGCCCATTTTTAATAAGATTCCAGCTAGAAGCATACATGTACTGTAATGTGCTTCTCCATGGGTATCTGGTAACCACGTATGTAGGGGTATGATCGGTGATTTGACAGCATAAGCAATAAGGAATCCAAAAATATAATATTATTTCCAATGCCGCAGGATATGATTGATTAGCTAATTTTGAAAAATCTAATGTGGGTTCATTAGGGCCATATAGACCCATACCTAGAACTCCTATTAAGAGAAAAATGGAGCCGCCCCGCAGTGTACAAAATAAACTTTGTGGCCGAGTAGAGACGTTTCCTTCCTCCCCACATGGATAAAAGTAAATAAACAGGAATTAATTCTAACTCCCACAT
>JAQQAF010000501.1:10000-17500 GCA_029747655.1 Ensete ventricosum | reverse complement strand
ATCTTTGCTTCGGAACAAAACAATTAGAATTAGGCTCGGTCAACCGGAATATGTATTATCCATATGGGGGATCTTCCAATTGAGAAGATCCATCGACCTGAGACGAAGAGAAAGGTCTATCTATTTTCTTTAGTTATTCAGTTAAACCAATGATTCGTTATTGGGGCAGATAGCAACAAGCATTTCATCGGACATGCGTATTTTTGATTTTCCGATGGATTTACATGGTTTCATTAATGGAAATTGTTTGATGTAGTGAGTAATAGACTCTGGTTGTTCGCCGTTCAAGAATTCTTGTTTAGGCAGTTCATATCATCCATACATAGTGTTTTGATCTAAGATTTCAATTCTTCCATGTTTCAGCAGTAGCATATTGTTTCATAGAGCTAAGGTCCAAAATATGGAATCAAAAATGTTTCCACGACTCTACCCCCCGGCCAATCCTGTTCCACTTAATCCCTTTTTCATGGCCACATATCTTTACGGCTAAGGAATGGGAAATCTTTCTCCTGTTACATGAATCAAATGTTTCATTTCATCCGGGAAAAGCCATCCCTTTCTCGACATTGTCTTTGTTATTTGATCCAATAGCGTTCCGTTAGATAGGAACAGATTTGATAAATACTGATAACTCTCGGATAGAGTATTAGAAAGGAAAGATCCATTAGATAATGGACTATTGCTTCTAAGCCATCTCTGGCGATGAATCAAGGATTCGAAGTGCTTTTCTTGCGTATTCTTGATGAACCAGCGTTTATACATAGGTCTAGCAAAATTTGTTTTGGAAGTATTGGAAGTAATAGTAATAAAAAGCCTCTTTGACATCTCTTCATCTGCAAAGAATTCTCGACGTGAAAACACAGAGACAAAGGGCTGATCTTCGAATAGGAAAAAGAATGGATCCGCAGGGTCCCAAATGAATTGGCTTACTCGAAAAAAGCCTTGTTCTTTGGAAGATCTATCTCGTGTCTGGTACTGCATGGTTCCACTCTGCAAGAACTCCGAATCATTCTCTTGAAGCTCATCCTCTTCATGATACTCATCCTCTTCATAATAAATGGTCCGCTTGCCCCGAGCCCGATAGAGAAAAGTGGGCCTTTCAATACAATCATATAGTTTGCCACGAGGGCGCCATAGTCTAGGAGCCCAAACTATGTGATTGAATAAATCCTCCTCTATCTGTTGCGGGTCGACGGCCCCTTCCTCTTCTTCAAACTCCGATTCGTATTTTTCATATAGAAATCCCTGATCAACGATAGAACAAGATCTGTTTTGCATCATATCTAACTGTTCGGACCGAAGAAGTAATGTCACTCGATTATTATCAAACTGACTGCAATCTTTTTCTGTCCGTGAGGGTCCCACCAGAACGCCTTCTACTTCTAATAGGCCATGAACTAGATCAGAATCATTCTCAACGAATCTACAAGAAGCGATCCAATTTTTTTCATCAGGTCCGGGTGAAGACCAAAGATCTTCAGCGACCGATCCGGCAGAACAACTCAAAAGATAAAGAAGTATCGTTAATTTCTTCATGCTCGTTCCAAGTTCGAAGTACCATTTGTACAAATAAGAATCCCCTTCTGATCTCTTCCTCATATAGATAGATATAGGATCCATGGGGCAATTACTTAGAAGTAAATTTTGTGCAACAGCCCTTCCTATCTGATAGAAAAGGATCCCATGATCCCGAGCCGATCTTACATGGGATCGAAAATCCCAAGTTTGTCTATGAAGAGCTAATCTAATTGTATCGGTTTCTATAATTGATTTCTTCTGTGTAATACTAATTGATAGGGCCTCATTGATAAGTGCTACAAGATCTCGTACATTGGAACCCAGGGTTATGGGCCCCAATCCGTTAGTATGGAACATTTTCTTTTCCAAGTGAAATCCCCTAGTATATGAAAGAATGAAAAAGTGCTTTCGTTGTTGTGGAATAGGAAGCCTTCGTATCTTAATGCATGTATTTAATTTATTCGGAGCTATTAGAGCGGGATCCACTTTTTGGGGAATATGAGTCGAAGCAATAACAAGAATATTTCTAGTGGAACATCTTTCACAATCTCTGGAGAGATCGTTCTCTAATAGACCGAGGGATAAGTAATTCGACTCATTCATATACAGATCATGAATGTTTGGAATCCATATTATGCAAGGAGACATTGCTTTTGCTAATTCTAATTTAAAGGTGATATCAAATCGGTATATTTTCGGCGTCATATACATAGTTAGCACATTCGTCATAGTTAGCAGCTCCGCATCAAGGTCATGATCAATATCGTCACTATCATCAATATCGATATCGTCACTATCACTATCATCAAAATAGATATCATCAATAAGATAATCTTTAGGCTTGTTATCCGGGAACTTGTTCGGAAATACCGTAATGAAAGGAACATAGGGGTTTGTCGCTAGGTATTTGACCAAATAGGATCGTCCAGTTCCTATAGAACCTATCACTAAAATACTCCTAGAAGGGGATAGGGCTAAGCGGAGCGAAAAGGGTTTTCCATGAGATGGGAAATGAAAACTATTAGCCCCACACGAGGTTTGTGAATAAGTAATTGTCTGATAATGAGCAAGGAATATCCGTCTTTCTGCTAAACAGGATCCATTGAACTCATAATTCATTATATACTTGTCAACTAAGTATCGTAAGTAAATTGATCCCGGTTGTTCAATCATTTGATAACCAGAGTCATTCTTTGATAAATGATCACTATGAGTCAGACTCAATAGAATTTGATCAATCCTTTTTTCTGTCGTTAAGGTGGAGAACCGAACCAAGAATTCTCTTTCTTCATCATCAATCGAATCATTGTTCGCGACCCAGGATTCTATTTTCTCATCAATCCAATCACCGTTCACCTTTTTTCTTTTTCTTATCAATGAATAGATCTCTTTACTTGTACGACTTAGATGTCTCGTATTTCTCGAAAAAGTGATTCGATTGATGGGATTTGGTATGATACTTATGAGATTGATATTCGAATATTTCTTCTTAAAACGTATTGATTTGACCCCATAAGCGGCCCATAGCATGTTGCCACCAAAAGCAAAACCCCGTATTTCTTCCAGAGAATCTCCTAATTGTTTCAGAACAACTAGAAAGAGATTCTTTAACCAGAAAGAATTCAGTTCAGATGTAGGATACCCATCCAAAAGTTTTCGCAACTCAATCATGTATGATGGAATCATCAAAGATTTGATCTTTTCTAACTCTGTCTGTAACTCACTAGGGGCTCGGGAAACAAAGAGAAAATATATATGAATGACAACAAGAAGAGGGAGAAAGATTGAATGGAGGAACTCCACACTCCCAAGCATTTGTTGATCTCAGATGTGTCCATATCAATGGAACGGGTGACTCATTATTTCGATGAATCATTTCTCCGGACAGAAGAAGATTCTGTAAATACTTCCTCGAAATCTCACTTATCAGACTCAAAATCTCACTTATCAGAGTCCATTGTGGAAGAATCTTCTGAGGAATTGGCCATGATATATCTGATCCATGCATAATATCATGAAAAATGGATACAAATTTTAAAATGGATACAAATTTGTGACTGCTACTTAGTATCGACAATGGGTCTGAAAAAATATCTAAAAGGGTGAAATTTAGATATTTGCACCCTGCCGAAGTAAGGAACCATGGCATATATGTTCGGAGCAGATTCCATTTTGTTTGGAACAGATTCCATTTTGAGAGATTTGAAAAAGCACTATCTCGTTGAAAGGTTCTATACATCTGCCATTTCTCAACGCATTTCTTTAGAGAAAGACTCCGTTTTTTTTTCCTCTTTCCGGATGGTAAATATTTCTCAGAACATGGAGTGTGAATCAAACCCATGTTTGAATTGAAACTGAGATACTGATGCAAGTTCTTCCCTTCTGAATCAGATAGATTCATATCTGAAAGAGGCTGACAATAAGTTCTTCCAAGTTTCTCTGTTAGAGGTGTTGCAGAAATGTCTGCGATCGGGTAAATAGCTCTACGAACGAATGGCTCGGATCGAATTGGAAAATGGAAAGATTTGTACAAGTTATACGTTTTGTCACCACTTTGTGGAAAATCTTTAGGTATGAATATGTTAGATACCTGTGACTCGATTGGTGAAATAGTCTCTCTCTCCAACAAAATATGTTTTTTTTTACCGGCGCACAAAGAAAATATTTTGTTGCGAATGAACAAGGTAGTGAGGAATTGTCCATATGTAAGATCATAATTATTGATACGGGTCTTTTCCGCATAAAAAGGGAATCTTTTGTTACAATAGAGCCAGAAGTGATTTGGATCATTCAAGAATCGAAGTCGATTTGCTTTATAAAAAGAAGATATCAATGAACTTCTATGAAATGGTTTCACGGGATTCAGCCAATTGTCTCGATCATGGAATATCATTGAGAAATAGGAATCCGTGTTATCAAAGGATTTCCTGCGATTATTTATAGTATAGAATGAGTCAATCATCCACTTTGGTATCTTTTTGAACAAAGATGGTAATGTTGTTCCTCCATTGATCAAGAATTTCAGTCTTTGGGAAGTATCATGATCATCCAATAAGAAGGGTTTCAATTTATTCAAATGAACGATTTGAACACCTATTGATTCTAACAACTGATTGCGGAGTTGATCATTCGGACCTTTCAATTCACGGATGTGGATCTCGGACCTATGAATGGGGATATTCCCGATACTCACAAAGAAAAAGGGAAGTGACTTGGACAAAAGGGGAAGTGACTTGAACAAAAAGGGAAGTGACTTGGACAAAAAGAAACGAAGTGACTTAGACAAATCTTGTTTGTCGATAGCCTTGGACCAATCAATCGAATATTGATTAATACGTAACCGATCGAACACTACTTGAAATTGAAAACGGTTCTTCTGTTCAGAAACGAAATGTTCCAAATGTTCCTGGAAATTCTTGCTCTCATTGGACCATTTGTATCTATATACATCAGGATCCCGATTCATGGATCTCTCGGTTCGAGAAATAAGAGGATCAAACCATTTCTTCTGACTCTTTTTCAAATTCGATAAATGTTGGTTGATCGTATATTCCATTATAGTTATATGATTCAGAGTATCATTTCCTATTTGATCCCTTTGAATTCCATATTCGAAGTTGCGATCGGATCTATTCATTAAAAAGAATCGATTAGATACATTTCTTATGTACCCATAGGTGCTATATTGGATTTGAATCAGATTTCGGTATTGGATTTGAATCAGATTTCGGATCAATCTATATTGATTGACTGCCTCCATTATGTTGTTGCTAGCAAATACCGCTGTTTTTAGTTTTGGATCTTCCAAATCATTCCCGCAGTAGATCCGGACCGATTTTTTTCTGATCCTTCGATAAAAAGATTCATTCTCTTCATAAAAAAGAGGAGGTAGAACCAATAAAGATTTCTTTTTCGATTCATCTCTGGAGTTGAATACCTCATTCAAGAATTTTTTTTGATCCAACCCGTAGGAATCAATAGAAAAGGCAAATCCCCTATGATACACCAGATCCGGCTCGGTTATTGATAGAGTGAATAGATCTGCCATTTCTTGAAATCTCTCTTCTGATTCAAAATTGTGGTGTAACGTGTATCCCCTTTTGTTCCGGTCATGGAATAGATGAAATAAATCAAAAAATGGATTTTTGTTCAAGAATGAAATCTTATTGGAACTGTCCATATCCGGTTCATCCTTCGGAACCATATCACATCCCGGATCTGATGAAATAGGATGAATTGAGACGGTATTTTGTAAATACGTAATTATCTTGAATATATCAACCATTTCTTTATTTTCCAATCGCCTGAAAGGGACAAAAGAAACATCTTGTTTTTTCTTCAAAAATTTCTGATCTCTAGTGGACCTCTCAATAGGATTCGAACCCAGATGAAGTTCTGACCATCTGTCAGAGAAAAAAGAACGAATTGATCTTGTAGGATTCCCAAGAAATTCTTCGATTTCTTCCGGAAGCAGATGATTATTCATCTGCTTCTCACGTTCCGTGAATAGCCGGGACATTGAGGAAGATCCAAAAAGGCATTTCGGGAATCGATCTGATTCTATCTCTGTTCGTTCCGTTTGAAGAAAGGAAGGATCCCAAAGAATCGATCTTTCTTTTAGTTGCTGAATCTCTGTTTGATCGATCAATGTGGGATATTCTGAATCCTCATTTCTAATGGAATCGAAATGATCTATGGATTGATCAGAAGATCCTTTCAATTGGCTAGAATCCCTTACTTGAACGAAAATAGATCTTGTGGAATCATATTGAATATTTGACAATACATTCCGTACCTTGCTAAAAAACCGATCCTTGTTTACCAACCACACATTGTCTAACCAAATCAAATTCTCTCTCGATACGTTCCTCAAAAAATCCGATTCGTGCTGATTCTTCCCCCAACTAACGAAGAGATCTTGGCGGAATTGCCACATATGAAATTGAACACAATTTTGCAAAGAAATACCCCACTTGTTTCTCGAGAAGAGATGGGAAACATGCTCAATATCATTTGATTGAATAGTTGCCTCAGCTCCTTGTTGTTTGAAGAAACCCTCCCCTTCAATTGGTCTTTTTTCACGAAAAGCAGACATGAGATAACAAATCAAGTCTTTCCCTAAGATTTCGAATAGCTGTCCCAAATTCAAGTTGATTATGTTTCGCTTCTTCCTCGGAGAAAGACGATCAAACAATTCCCAATCATGGTCCTTGCGGATCGGATCATCCGTATAGGATAAAAAAAGAAACCCCAGATATTCGCTATCTTTCTCTTTGAATGAGATCCCAATTCCAGCTACGGTTTCATTAGATATCTTACAACTAGAATCCCTCTTTTTTCCGATCCGGTTCCTCCACCACCGCGAACTCCGGTTAGATTCAGGCATGATACACTTTTTATTTATTGGGAGAACCCAAGTACTCTCTTGCGGATCCATGAAACAACTCTCAGAAATCTTTTTCCCTTTTGGAAGATACAGGAGCGAAACAGTCAACCTATTGATATTGGAAGACCGAAAAGATTCTTCCAATGTCTCATTTATGGGTCCAATGGAATTCATAGATATAGGAAGAAGCCCCATCAAATAGAAATTTTTTCTTTCGACCATCTTTCGATTGTTAATACGAGATATAAGGACCGCTACTACAAGCAGTACTACACCTTTGATCATGAAATATCGATTGCTTTTTGAACCCTGCGAATCACGTGAAAGTAGGACACTCCAAATTCGGGGGTCAAAGAGTTTCATAAAGCGTTCTTGATGGAAAAAAATGTGTTTGATCCACGAATCTAAGACTAAGAAATAGTGAGAATTCTTGATCTCTCTCAATATCTCTCTCAATTCGATGATCCAGAATTTGAATTGATGTCGTTTCATTTTCATAATTATAAACCCCCTCCTAAAGGTTTTATTTCAATTAAATCAATTAAATATTTGATTTCAATTGGAATTTATTTGGTTACTTATACGATATACTTATT
>JAQQAF010000501.1:0-5000 GCA_029747655.1 Ensete ventricosum | reverse complement strand
TACATAAGAATTATATAAGAACCAAAATAGTCTTTTATTTTCTTTTGAAAAAACGTAAATAGATTTCTTTGGAGTAATGAGACTATTCCAATTATAATATTCGTAGAGAAAGAACCGCAATAAATGCAAAGAGGGGGCATCCTGGATCCAGGATTGAATGATTTGGACCAAGATTTCTATGTGGATGGGATGAGGTATTAGTATATCCGACAGATAATTTAAATGCGATAATTTATCCTCTAAAAAAGGAAATATTGAATGAATAGATTGTAAATTATGAGATTTTGGTATTTTTTTTTCGTCAAGGGAAGATACTAATTGCAGCGAGAATGGAATTTCCACAATGACTGCAAAACCTTCTGATATCATCTGAGAAAAAAAATGGGAATAAAAATAATTGTTGTGCCCAACGAATCGATTTTGGTAAGAATCATTAACCGAATAAATCAAATAATTTTGTTGATACATTCGAATAATTAAACGTTTCACAAGTGCTGAACTAGATTTATTGTCATAACCCCCAAAATTCGCGGGTTCATAAAAAATTGAACTATTTAAGCCATGATCATAAGCAAATACGTAAATATACTCCTGAAAAAGAAGTGGATATAGAAAGTATTGTTGCCGAGATCTATTTTTTTCTAAATATCCTTGTAATTCTTCCATTTACATTTCTACTTGAAGCAGGGGTAGGAGGCATTTCTTGGGTTATCAAATGATACATAGTGCAATATGGTCAAAACAGGGTATTTTTTATTCTATTTATTATTTATTTTGCATTCTATTATGTATATGGAATACAATAGTAATAAATATATATATCCTGAAAAGAAAACAGGGAGTCCAATCAATAGACTTTTTTATTCTCTTTTTCTATCGAATTGGGTTATCTTCATTATAATTACAAGAGGATAGCAAACCCTTTATTTTTGCAACCCGATCGCTCTTTTGACTTTGGAATTTATTCTCTTTATCAGTATACTGTTTCTTCTACACATCCGTTTCTAATCCATAATAAAGAATAGTTAGGATTCATTAAAAAAAAGGAAAAAGAATCAATGGTCCACCCACAGGAGAACTCACCCTTTCCCGTATCAGGCACTAATCCATTTTTAACGTCTAATTAGATCGGGTAATCGTTCAATTCAAATTAAGAACATAAGCTCGTTGCTTTTTGTTTTACCAGAATTAGAACCATAGGCTCTATCCATTTATTCACTAGACCCAACTGTAAATGTGAATTTGTTTTGTCCCCTTCCCTTCCAATTTTTTTATTTTTTGGAACGGTCCAGTAAGGATAAACTCAAAGTTCCACCTTTCTTTTAATTTTGTATTTGAATTTGTAATTTTTTAATAAAATAAGCAATTTTTTTATTACGACATGCTACTTTTTCCATTCATTACCCTTGAGGATCAGTCGTGGTCTTATAGACTCTACCAATAGTCTGGACGAATTTGTTGCTTCATCCAAATGTGTAAAAGATCATAGTCGCACTTAAAAGCCGAGTACTCTACCGTTGAGTTAGCAACCCGAATAAAATAAATAGGATATGTAGATACGATCAAAATTCAAAACCAATTAAATTGCGCTGCGCGACCCCATCAAAACATTGAACTAACAACAAATAAAAAAAATATTTTATGATCAATTATACAAAATAAATAAAAAATGTACAGATCATATTAAAAAACAAAACACCGGATTCCTAAAAGAGATGCTAAAATTGTGACAGACCTACCAGTTTTTTATCAATTTTTTTTTTATTTTTGCTAAGTTAAATTCCAAAATACGTCTTATATGACAGTAAACCCGACAATGCAAACCCATTATTTGAGTAAAAGTGAAGTGAAAACCCAATATGGGTCTGTATAAAAAGATTTATTTATCTATGATCAATTATATTTGTTCGATACACCATTGTCAATATGAATGCAATGTTGAGAAAACAAGTAACAAATAAAATAAATAAAATAAGGATTTGTGTTGGGTTGGCACAACATAAATAAGAAATTTTGATGGAAAAAATAAGGAAAAGATGAAGAAAAAATCTCGGGTTTATTCAATCAATAGAGGTACAATAAGCAAGATTAATCTCTTGTTTGTTGGTGGATTCCTATAACAAGAAAAAAGTAAATTTAAGTATGAATAGAGCAAGAAAAAGGACAATTTTAGGTAAAAATTTGTAAGTATGTAAGTAAATAATTATACAAAGATAGATTTTATATTAATCATCTCCCCCCTTTTTATTAATTTTGTTGTTTTTTCTTTTAATTAACTCGAAGTTTTTTCTTTAAAAAATTCTGCCTTACTTAAAATGTCATAAACAGTTCCTGTAGGTTGAGCGCCCTTTTCAAGGAAATATAGAATAGCGGGAACGTTTAAATAAGTTTGATTCTTTATCGGATCATAAAAACCCACTTTTCGAAGATCTCTTCCTTCTCTTCGGGATCGAACATCAATTGCAACGATTCGATAGATGGCTCATTGGGATAGATGTACATAAACAACCCCCCCCCCCAGAAACGTATAGGAGGTTTTTCTCCTCATACGGCTCGAGCTCGAGAAAAAATGATTTGAATTTCGGTATATCTTTCTGTATATAATATCAAATAGTAAACACAAAATAATGACTCAAATCATAGTCTAATTTATTATTTTGTTCTTCCTAAAAAAAAAAGAAATTTCATTCGTACTCATAGCTCAAGTTGGGTAATTCTGGCGGAATTCGAAGGGAAATCCTTAGACATTTATTGAGCCGTCTCTAACCTCTTTTGTTTGTCTCATCTCGAATCTATTTTTATTCCTGATTCTGATCCAATTTTTGAGACAATTGAAAACAGTGTTTCCTTGTTTCGGAATCCTTCATCTTTACTTTGTAAAATCATTGGGTTTAGACATTACTTCGGTGATCCTTACTCCTTTCAAAAGGGCAGCAACATACCTTTTGTTTTTTTATTTCTTTCTATAGAAATGGAATACCTATAGAAATAGAATACGAAGAATTGATTCCTCTGTGATACACTTTTTTTGATCGAAATAGTTTTATCAATTCCGATTATTTTATATTTTATTTTAAGGATATACTTACAAAGTTGGTCTAACTTATTGATTGATTGGCACTAACCCTAGATTCTTCCCCTTGATAAATGAATCAATCCTTTCCGCCCGAGCTCCATCATGTACTATCAACCTAAGACAAATTAGATTAAACCTAAGACAAATTAGATTCCTAATGGAACAGAACAAACTATGTCGAGCCAAGAGCATCTTCATTTCTATAGAAAATGGTGGATGTAAAAATCCACAGCGGATCATGTCCTTCAAGTCGCACGTTGCTTTCTACCACATCGTTTCAAACGAAGTTTTACCATAACATTCCTCTAATTTAGAATTTAATTTAATTTCAAACCGCAATCGAATTGATTTAATATGTAATCATATGTAATCATGAATAGTCATTGGCTCAATGGGAACAACGGGAACTATATAATAGTCCATACTTTATACCTATGGATAGATAAGTATTGTATTTATCCAGAGAAAGCTCAGCAAGGATCCAATTTCTTTAACTCGATATTCTATCATATGAATAAAACGTATTTATAAGAAAAATGTTTGCTTAGGACTTATTTACTTTACATCTCCAACAAATTGTTCGGGACGATCAATCATGAAGGATCCTTTTTTCTAGAACAAAAAACTATAAACCTCAAAAACTATAAACCTCAAATCCTTTAATTTAATATATTTCCAATCCCGGAAAAAAATCAATTATTAGTCAAATAAACTGTTCCAATGACCAAAAAACAAAAAGGTCATAAGTTTCTAGATACTATTGATTTATCATACTTCTTCGAGTACCAACCAAGAGTTCATAAAAAATGTTTTAAAAATCTCCGACTTCAGCATCATGACTGGAATTATGTTTTCTAGTCATGACTAAACTGGATCTCTAATTCAATCACCAAGTCGACGCAATCACAATGAGTAGCTACAAATTTTTAGCAGATATTTCATTCCCTAAGGAGACATAAATTTTACCATGTTCAATTGAATTATCAATTGGTTTTCTTTTAACCAAAGAAGTCAATTGATAATCCAGTTTATCTATTTTCATGAGTATGAAATAGAAAAGGTCTCATGTAAGGCAACATTAAGATCCTTATTCTTTCTTTTAGATGAAAGAAAGAATCTGAATATTGTTACTAGGGGTAATCGTGGATATTTAAAGAATCAAAGATACCCTTCCGCAAATTCTTTTCACTTAAGTGAAAGGCCATTGTTATTGAAATACAACAATATAATAACAATACACAATATATATCATACATATAGGCATAGCATAGGCCTTGTTTATTTTATATAGATTTTGTTTTACTCCAGGTTCAACAATTTTCCCATCAATTCCATAGAATCAAGTTCAAATATATGAAATATCAAAAGAATATCCAAATTTCCCCCCAATCGCTATGTTACATTGATTTACAATTATTTTCATTTGAGACACCTAAGATATAAGATAGAAAGAAATGGGATTCAGACAATTTTTTATCCTATTTTTTCCCACGCCACAGCACAGTTTTAGAAGTTTTAAAATCAGTCATGAAAATGATGAAATTAGTACGACAAACTCCCTACTCTTTAGTCTTCACATAGAATGTGAAATTTGGATACCCTATTTTTAACTTTAGGCTTTGTGCGGAAAGGAATAGAGATGCTTTTGTTTCGCGCTTCAATTCAGAATGCATCGTGTGAGAATTCATATTTCATGAATATGGGACATAATGAATATAGCATAGTACGAGCATATTCTGAATGTGAATGATAGACCCCAAATTTTTTGGAAAAAAAAAAAAAAAAAAAAACTTCCACCTGCATTTGACACTTGATTATGCTTGTGAGAAATCAAATGGATTCTAAACAAAAGAAAAGGTTGTTCTCTTTAAGATTTTTCCGTTTTATGCGGGATACAATGTGATCCCATCTTTTGTTTCTGATG
>JAQQAF010000500.1:25000-29190 GCA_029747655.1 Ensete ventricosum | reverse complement strand
ATGATCTATTCCAAAATTTGGAATATAAATGAAGTTTTTTTAGGTTATCCATAATACGAATTAAAGTCCGGTTACTTTCTTTCATCTAGAACGGAACGTAAAAATATTCCTTCACTTGAATGAAATCTGGAATCGTGTCATAGTCGTATAAGTAAACATTAGTTTCTTATCATTTAATGAGCATCTTGTATTTCATAGAAATTGGGGGTAATATAGTCCTTACGTAGGGGCCAACCTATCCAACTTTCTGGCATCAAAATACGTTTAAGGCGTGGATGATTATCATAAGAGATTCCCAACATATCATAAGATTCGCGTTCTTGAAAATCAGCACTTCTCCAAATCCAGAAAACGGACGGGATTCTAGGATTATTCCTTGGGGCAAATACTTTTATGCATACCTCTTCTGGTTTAGCTATACCATACTGTATTCTCGTAAGATGATACACACTGGCTAAAAATCCGCTTGGTGCTACATCATAGGCACACTGGGAGCGTAAATAATTGTAACCATATACATATGAAATGACAGCAATGGAATCCCAATCCTCGGTTTTTATTTGTAAAGTTTCTATTCCTCGGCAATCGAAGCCCAAAGATCTATGAACTAAATCATGCTTGACTAACCAATCAGATAAACGATCCTGCTGCATCTTCTTGATCTCTCCCACATTTTGTATTTGTATGAGTATTTCAATTTACAATGAAATTTTTAAAGATTGACCCTTTCTTTCTTATTCTGCACAAAAGAACCTTACCTTGTCAGATTCACTAATTCGGGGGGAGATACTGAACTTTTTGATTTGAAAAATGTTTCAGAAGGTATCTTTGAAGTAGATGGTGATTGATAGAGCAATTCTTGATCATAATTTCCAGTATGAGTACTGCGTCGAACACAAAACTTGTGATTGGTAGTAAAACATCGATTTTCCTGTTGAGACGCAGTTCTATCTTCAAAGATTTCTCGAGATATTTTCTTACGAAGTTTCGTTATAGCATCTATAACTGCCTCTGGTTTAGGCGGGCCAGCCCGGCAAATAGACATCGACAGGAATTAGCTTATCGACTCCACGAACAGTACTATAAGAATCAGTACTGAACATCCCTCCTGTAATAGTACAAGCTCCCATAGCAATGACATATTTTGGTTCAGGCATTTGCTCATATAATCTTACTAAAGAAGGAGCCATTTTCATTGTTACTGTGCCGGCTGTTAAAATTAGGTCTGCTTGCCTAGGACTCGATCTTGGTACCAATCCATAACGATCAAAGTCGAATCGCGAGCCTATTAATGAAGCAAATTCAATGAAACAGCAACTGGTACCGTATAGAAGCGGCCATAAACTGGAAAGTCTTGACCAATTTGAAAGATCATTCAATGTAGTTGAAATAACTGAATTGGTAGTTGTTTTGTCAACTAAGGGAAACTCAATCAAATTCATAACTGTCTCAATGTAATCTTTTCCTTCATTTTTATTTTGATTGTCTGAATATTCAGTTTAAGACCATTCCAATGCTCCTTTTCGCCATGCATAAACTGAACCAACAATTGGGATAAGCACAAAAATTAAAGCTTCGATAAATACAGATACACCCAATACATCGAAACTCATTGCCCATGGATAAAGTAAGACCGTTTCAACATCAAAAACAACAAAAACTAGAGCAAACATGTAATAGCGGATTCGAAATTGTAACCAAGCATCCCCCATGGGTTCTATACCCGATTCATAACTAGAGAGCTTCTCTGGTCCTTCACTAACCGGGGCTAAAACTCCGGAAATTACAAACGCCAAGATAGGAATAACGCTTGATATTATTAGAAATGCCCAGAAAATATCATATTCGTGAAGCAGAAACATAAATGTACTCCTATTAATGTGGAATATGCTGAATTATTCGATTCGAATCGGAATTGTCAATTCATCCATAATTTCTTATCTTAGGCGAAACAAGAATTGATTTTGATCAAATCAAACTGCATAGCTTAGAGTTTGAGTTTGTTTGCTGTGGGCATGTTTTGTTTAAAGATTCATCTAATGGAATCCCACTTACATTTTTTATTTCGATTCTATTTAGATATGGCGTAGACATAGGATGCTCTTACACAAACAAAACTCTCTCACTTTTGTCTTGGGTTCTCTATCCTCTAGAAAAAGGTAATAACATACTAAAATATCCTATGACTATAACTATTCCTATGCCTATAACTATAATAAATATCAATATCCTATAATATAGTAAGGTAAATATCCTATAATTAAATACTATGAATACTATATTCATTAGAATACTATGTTGATTATATATAATCAACATAGCGAAATTTAGAATTCTAATGAAATAAATAATGAAATAATAATAATTTCATTTCCATTTTTAAAAACTTCCAATTTTCAATAGTCATATGGGGTAAAATGTCTAGGGATTTTTAGCATATTCTATTTATTCTAAGTATTCCTTTTTCATTAAAATCTGGGTATAGGATCATTGCTTCTATTGATTTGATACGAATATGAATATATAATCTAATGCATCGAATGATTTTTTATCTTTTTCTTGTCCTAGATTTCATTTCTATTTTTCTTAATTGATTCAATCCGTTGACGTTGAATTGAGAGGTGACATATAACAACTTATATATTTCTATACAAAAATTGGAAACTTTGAACCTGTACTATCCCACCTCCTCAGAAATAAATAAAAAGAATCGAGTTATTTCATTAGAGTTAGAATGAAAGACTCATTCTATTTCGGACCAATCTCTAGTACTAAACAAAGATTACGATTTGGAATGAACCAAAATACTTGTTTGTTTTGTTACGGCAATAACACTTAATAATATAATGGTAAGACCAAGCAATGGGTTAGATTTCGCTACAAGAAAAAGGGTTTATAGCAAACCTATACTAGACAATGAAACATAGCAAAGAGTGGAGTAGTATAATCGACGGAATCATAAATGATTTACATAACATTTTCCAATAGAAAGAATCACACATTATCGAATGATTCGACGGACCAAATCAAATCCACAAACCCACTCAACTCATAGAATATAGAAGAAGAAACGTTAATCTATTTAGGCCCAATTCATTATCTCTCCATTATCTCTTAATCAATCAATAAGGTTGCTCTTGTTCTGCCAAAAAACGATTAGTGATTAGTTAGGGGGATTCTCCAAATACAAGACAAGCCCCAAGACCAAGAAAAGAATACGTCCTAGACCCATGTGACTTAGGATTAGACTCGGTTGGTCCCATAGAAATGAAAACTATACTAAACTGAAATATAATATATTAGGATTAGGGCTATACGGACTCGAACCGTAGACCTTCTCGGTAAAACAGATCAAACTGATTATTATCGAAATGATTCGAAACTGTTTCAAAGACCCAACATGCATTTTGTTGCATTGGGCTCTTTCATCAACTGATGTAAAGATCAGTTAGTCCACCATATTTTTTCTTTAGAGGAAGATAATGAGATGGTTCCATGTGCTCTGATTTATTATTTGTATTCTGATCTAGGAGCAATACCAAAGTGTTTCAAAGAAGGGTTATCTTGACTTAGGTCTGCCTTCGGCCTAGATCAACCTAAGTTAAATGGAATCTCTATCGCTCCGCTGCAACAGTCGAATATGAGACTTCATACACCTTAAAGTTCATAGGACGAAAAGAGGTTATTTGAGGCCCTTATACTCATTATGCCTAGCATTGAATGGGCTGGGTATTTACCTTATCAACTATCAAATCAATGGCGGGTTGGGTTCTATTTGATTTGGCAACTGAATTCGCGCTTGAATCGGACCGAACCAAATATTTGTCAGGCTGTTGTTCTCTTGTTCCCTCGAACCTATGGAGTAAGACATCGATTTCTCAATACGATTAATTATGTTCATTGCATAATAGGCTCCTTTGAAAAGCATTGGCGCACGTGTAAACGAGGTGCTCTACCAACTGAGCTATAGCCCTTGTCATAGACATCTTAACATATAGATAATTTCCTGTCAAGATGGATATTCCGTAATCCGCATCATAGCTCTCTGATCTATTTATTTTATTTACGCTTAACAGAGCAGATTAGTATTGCTTAGAAATAATATTCCACCTATAATCCCCGAAGTGATGGGTTCTTTTTGTGGTGATAAATGACCTACTTAACTCAGTGGTTAGAGTATTGCTTTCATA
>JAQQAF010000500.1:0-20000 GCA_029747655.1 Ensete ventricosum | reverse complement strand
ATACCTCGGCTTCCCACAAAAGAGAATCATTTCTTTCAATACTTACTCGCTATTAATTAACAATCCTAACGATTAGGATTAGATTCGTATGCTTAATTCTGATAAGAAATCAAATAGTGAAAGTAAAATGATTATTCATCGAATGTATTGTATTTCATCAAATAGGGGGTAGAAAGACTCTATGGGAAAAATGGTGGTTCCATTCGATGTTGTCTAACGAGAAGTTAGAACATAGGTGTGGGCTAAGTAAATCAATGGATAGTCTTGATGGTATTGGACATACCAGTAGAAGTGAACAACCTACTCTAAACGATACGAAGAAAAAGATTCCTAGTTGGAATCATAGTAGTAATTATAGTTTCACTAATGTCGATTCCTTATTTGAAATCAAGGATATTTTGAGTTTGATCTCTGATGACACTTTTTTAGTTAGGGATAGTAATGGTGACAGTTACTCTGTATATTTTGATATTGAAAATCAGATTTTTGAGGTTGACAATGATAGTTCTTTTCTGAGTGAACTAGAAAAAAAACTTTCTAGTTATTTGAGTAGGGGGTCTAAGAAAAAGAATCACTACTATTATCATTACATGTATGATACTCAATCTAGTTGGAATAATCACATTAATAGTTGCATTGATAGTTATCTTCGTTTTGAAGTCAGTATTAATAGTTCTATTTCGGGTAGTGCCAACAATTACAGTGACAGTTACTTTTATAACTTCGTTTGTACTGAAAATATAAATAGTACTGAGAGTGGTAGGTCTAGTAAAAGAACTAGGAAAAATTTCAATGATTTCCATGAAGAAGTAGAGTCTGATTTCTATGAAGAAGTAGAATCCAATGATTCCCATGAAGAAGTAGAGTCTGATTTCTATGAAGAAGTAGAGTCTGATTTCTATGAAGAGGTAGAATCCAATGATTCCCATGAAGAAGTAGAGTCTGATTTCTATGAAGAAGTAGAGTCTGATGATTTCGATATAAATCAAAAATACAGACATTTATGGGCTCAATGCGAAAATTGTTATGGGTTAAATTATAAAAAATTTTTTAAGTCGAAAATGAATATTTGTGAACAGTGTGGATATCATTTGAAAATGAGTAGTTCGGATAGAATTGAACTTTCGATTGATCCCGGAACTTGGGATCCTCTGGATAAAGATATGATATCTATGGACCCCATTGATTTTAATTCAAAAGAGGAACCTTATGGAGATCGTATCGATTTTTATCAAAGAAGGACAGGTTTAGGCTGATGCTGTTCAAACAGGCATAGGTCAACTAAATGGTATTCCCGTAGCAATTGGCGTTATGGATTTTCAGTTTATGGGAGGTAGTATGGGATCCGTAGTAGGCGAGAAAATTACTCGTTTGATCGAGTATGCTACTAATCGATCTCTACCTGTCATTATTGTGTGTGCTTCTGGAGGAGCACGCATGCAAGAAGGAAGTTTGAGCTTGATGCAAATGGCTAAAATATCTTCTGCTTCATCTAATTATCAATCAGATAAAAAGTTATTCTATGTATCAATTCTTACATCTCCTACAACTGGTGGAGTAACAGCCAGTTTTGGTATGTTGGGGGATATCATTATTGCTGAACCTAACGCCTACATTGCATTTGCGGGTAAAAGAGTAATTGAACAAACATTAAAAAAGGTAATACCTGAAGGTTCACAAGTGTCTGAGTATTTATTCCATAAAGGTTTATTCGATCCGATAGTACCCACGTAATCTTTTAAAAGGTGTTCTGGGTGAGTTATTTCAGCTCCACGGTTTCTTTCCCTTGAATCCAAGTTCAAAAATGTAAAGTATAGCACTAGATTCAGTTATTTTATTTGTAGCGAACAAGTATTTAATTCATCGTAATCGGGTGTTTTCTTTGGTGACATAAGTTCTCCTTGTAATAAGAGACAGAGGTTTCGGATAATTTTTATTTTATATTTTTTTTTTTTTTTTTTTTTTATTTTATTATATTTTAATTTATTTTCATTTTATTATATTTTATTTTTATTATTCTTTATTTTTTTAGAATATTTTAGAATATGGAATATATAGTTTCTATCTAATCATATAGAATTATAGTTGATATTACTTATTACTTATAAATAAATAAGATTTTATATAATTTTTTTATATTTTATAATTATAATATTATAATATATTTATTAAATTTTTGATAATATATTTTTGATAATATATTTATTATAATATATTTATAATATATTTATAATAGAATAATAAATAGCTTGATATTACTTATAATAGATATATCATAAGAAGATATCGATATATCATAAGAAGATATCTTTCTAATAGATAGAAATATTAAAACAGATAGAAATATTAAATTGAGGCACCTATTCTATGACAGATCCCAACTTATCCTCTATTTTTGTGCCTTTAGTGGGCCTAGTATTTCCGGCAATTGCAATGGTTTCCTTATTTCTTCATGTCCAAAAAAATAAGATTGTCTAGACCCGAGGGGACCGAATCTTATCAATTTATTTCAACACTGGATGATAATACAGATATTTATCTCGTGTAATATGGTATGATATGTGGCTCTTTCCGAACATACAAATGAAATAACTGTTATGCGGATATATGATATCTGCATAAATGCATGTATATGTGGATATAGCTGGTTCAAAATGGATTAGTGAATATTTTAAATAGAAAGTCAATGTATCTAACCAATTACTCCTAATGTTTCACATCAGAATAGTGCTAGTTGATGAAAGTTACTTCGGGATCAAGAAAGGTAAAGTCAAATTTATTTGGGTTATTCGCTCAATTCCAATCGAATGCAACTGGATCTAGTATAGTATGAATTGGCGATCAGAACATATATGGATAGAACTTATAACGGGGTCTCGAAAAACGAGTAATTTTTGCTGGGCCCTGTATCCTTTTTTTAGGTTCACTAGGATTCTTAGTGGTTGGAACTTCCAGTTATCTTGGTAGGAATTTGATATCCGTATTTCCATCTCAGCAAATCCTTTTTTTTCCACAAGGGATCGTGATGTCTTTCTACGGGATCGCGGGCCTATTCATTAGCTCGTATTTGTGGTGCACAATTTCGTGGAATGTAGGTAGCGGTTATGACCGATTCGATAGAAAAGAAGGAATAGTGTGTATTTTTCGCTGGGGATTTCCTGGAATAAATCGTCGCATCTTCCTTCGCTTCTTTATGAGAGATATCCAATCAATCAGAATAGAGGTTAAAGAGGGTCTTTATCCTCGTCGTGTCCTTTATATGGAAATCAGAGGCCAAGGAGCCATTCCCTTGACTCGTACTGATGAGAATTTTACTCCACGAGAAATTGAACAAAAAGCTGCCGAATTGGCCTATTTCTTGCGCGTACCAATTGAAGTATTTTGAAACGAACTGAAGTGAAGAATAAAATGAAGAATAAATATTTTCTCAAGATGGGGGAAGGAACTCGCTAATTCCTCTTTTAATACAACTGAAGTTTCTTCATTCTTTTATACTAGAAAAAGGTCTAATCTAACTAACCAATCTAATCTAGTAAGTATAGATATAAATTCATCTAACCTATCCGAACATGTATTTCGTAATACAGAATTCATCTTTTTAGGCCCAAGATTTGGAATTGATACCCTTTTCTGGTTAGGCGGTGAAACATTTCGAAAGAATTAATTGATCCAGGGGGAGTTTTTTCGTCTCGAAACTCGATTCGTTACTTCAAGTGGGTTTTCGAGTATTCATCGAAAGGAACAAATGAAAATGAAATTGGTTCGAATTTGCCCAATTGAGATATCTGGAATAATATTTATTTCTTTTTTCTCATTTTCATCCGAATCCGAAAAGGACTCTTATTCTATGTCCCGAAAAGGACTCTTGTTCTATGTCTATATTCCTTATAAAAAAAAAAAGAAAATTATTACACAATAATAGGAAAGGAATAGACCCATAGGTCAATATCTTGTTATACAACTCGTGCTTCAAAGAAATATCAGATCAGATAGAGTTAACGAATGAAGCAGGTTCATTAACAATTCAATTCAAAAAAAAAAATGAAAAAAAAGAAAGCATCGGCCTCCCTCCCATATCTCGCATCTATAGTATTTTTGCCCTGGTGGGTCTCTTTCTCATTTAATAAATGTCTGGAACCTTGGGTTACTAATTGGTGGAACACCAGGCAATCCGAAAATTTTTTGAATCATATTCAAGAGAAAAACGTCCTGGAAAGATTCATAGAATTAGAAGAACTATTCCTATTGGACGAAATGATAAAGGAGTACCCGGAAACGCATATACAAAAACTTCATATAGGAATACACAAGGAAACGATACAATTAGTCAAAGCACACAATGAATATGATCTCCATATCATTTTGCATTTCTCGACAAATATAATCTGTTTCGCTATTCTAAGTGGTTATTTTATTCTGAGTAATGAAGAACTCGTCATTCTTAATTCTTGGGTTCAGGAATTCCTCTATAACTTAAGTGACACAATAAAAGCTTTTTCTATTCTTTTAGTTACTGATTTATGGATCGGATTTCACTCGACCCATGGTTGGGAACTAATGATTGGTTCGGTCTACAACAATTTTGGATTGGATCATAACGATCAAATTATATCTGGTCTTGTTTCCACTTTTCCAGTTATTCTAGATACAATTGTGAAATATTGGATCTTCCTTTTTTTAAATCGTGTATCTCCTTCGCTTGTAGTAATTTATCATTCAATGAATGAATAAAGAACTCATTTGATCTTATTATATCAATCAAATCAGAATCTTTCTTCGTGTATAAAGAAAGCATTTTCAATTTGACTTAATTCTTTATACTTTTATCTGTTCAAGGTATTCGTCCTATATTTCAGTACAATTATTCCAGCACAATGACAGACTCGTGTATAGGGAACTATACTAGCTACCTATCTAATTTATTGTAGAAATTCCGGGATCAATGATTGGACATGCAAAATAAAAATACTTTTTCTTGGGTAAAGGAAGAGATGACTCGATCCATTTCTGTATCGATCATGATATATGTAATAACTCGGGCATCTATTTCAAATGCATATCCCATTTTTGCGCAGCAGGGTTATGAAAACCCGCGAGAAGCAACGGGACGAATTGTATGTGCCAATTGCCATTTAGCTAATAAACCCGTGGATATTGAAGTTCCGCAAGCTGTGCTTCCTGATACTGTATTTGAAGCAGTTGTTCGAATCCCTTATGATAAGCAACTGAAACAAGTTCTTGCTAATGGTAAAAAGGGGGCTTTGAATGTAGGGGCTGTTCTCATTTTACCCGACGGATTCGAATTAGCCCCCCTTGATCGTATTTCTCCTGAGTTGAAAGAAAAGATAGGAAATCTGTCTTTTCAGAGTTATCGTCCCAATAAAAGAAATATTATTGTGATAGGTCCTGTTCCTGGTCAGAAATACAGTGAAATCGTCTTTCCCATTCTTTCCCCCGACCCTGCTACGAAGAAAGACGTTCACTTCTTAAAATATCCCATATACGTAGGTGGGAACAGAGGAAGGGGTCAGATTTATCCTGATGGTAGCAAAAGTAACAATACAGTCTATAATGCTACATCAGCAGGTGTAGTAAGCAGAATAGTACGTAAAGAAAAGGGGGGATATGAAATAACCATAGTTGATGCATCGGATGGACATCAAGTGGTTGATATTATACCTCCAGGACCAGAACTTCTTGTTTCAGAGAGTGAATCCATCAAGCTTGATCAACCATTAACAAGCAATCCCAATGTGGGAGGCTTTGGTCAGGGAGATGCAGAAATAGTGCTTCAAGACCCATTACGGGTCCAAGGTCTTTTGTTCTTCTTGGCATCTGTTATTTTGGCACAAGTTTTTTTGGTTCTTAAAAAGAAACAGTTTGAAAAGGTTCAATTGTACGAAATGAATTTCTAGGTGCAGAGATTCCTTAACATCAAGTTGGTAAAAAGCGCCGAATTTTTGTTGATCCATACAATTATGTATGATCAACAAATCTGTAAACCTTTTTGGTTGCTTTGTTTATACTTTTTTCGTTTTGCGGGGTGTCTGGAATTCATTACTTGTATCCTATTCTTAGTAATAGACAATAGACATACAAAACAAAGAAAGAGAATACAGAGCAAGGATGGGAAAAATGAAAGAAATGAATCCTTTTAGGAGGGATTACTAGTCTTACGCGTCTTCTATTCGACACAAGAAAAGGGTGGAAAATCCTTTTTCTTGTGTCGTCTTATATCGAATAATAATGATTTTTTCTCCTGTTCGTAAAAGATTACCATTCCTTCTTTTCCGGGTCCACCGGAACTCTTTTGGTTAGATTCATAGGAAGCTGTGGACAAACAAAAAGAGAGAAAGGATTAGGGGAATAATTGATTGAGCAAATGGAACTTCTTCAATTAACTTAAACTTTTAACTTAGAAAAATTATTCAAACAAATTCAATTATATTATAGAGTTTTATAAAGTAAGTTCTATTAGTAGTTTAGTATAGAAATGATTTGCAGAATGTCTCATGCGTAGAAATTTATATAATATTGTATTATTCAGAAAATCCATTGATTACTCTTTTCTTGTTTCTTCGTATCTTTGAATCAATCAATAGATTCAATTCCTCAAAAACATTATTAAGAAACAAAAGAATAGAGTGGTTTGAAACATCAGAGCAAAGGATCCGTTTTGTCATTTTATTTCTACGAATATAATATTTTGATTATGTTGACTGGCCAATTTGTATGTTATGGAATAGATCAAAATCTTCCTATAAGAGTAAGAAAAGAACTCAACGGGACCTTATCACTCTAATTAGACAAAGGTCCCGTTGAGTTCTTTTCTTACTCTTTCATGTCTACAATCCGGTTTATCCGATTACTAGAGAGATGAACCCAACCCAGAATATGAACCGTAAAAGAAAACACCTATTAAACCGATCACAGGAATACCAGTTACAGTACCAACCAGCCAAAGAGGAATCCTTCCAGTAGTATCGGCCATCTCCCCTACTTTCCTCCACATTTTCCCAAATGGTCATGCTAGAGACAAAAACAGTCATGGATAATTATGAGGATGGTATCTTTCCGAATGGGATAAGAGAATTCCTACAATTCTCTTTCTTTCTTTCAATTGAAGAAATAATTGGAAAATAAAACAGCAAGTACAAAAATGAGTAATAAACCCCAGTATAGACTGGTACGATTCAATTCAACATTTTGTTCATTCGGGTTTGATTGTGTCATAGCTTTATAATTCGAATTAGGTTTATCGTTGGATGAACTGCATTGCTGATATTGACCCCAAAAAAGAAACGGTAGGTACAGCTAGTCCGTGAACAGCCAACCATCGCACTGTAAAAATTGGATAGGTTCGATCTATGGTCATTGGGGGCCTCCTAAAAGGATTTACTAAATTCATCGAGTTGTTCCAAAGAATCAAAACGGCCGGTTATCAATGGAATACCCTGTCGGCTCTCTGCGAAATACTCGTTTGGTCGAGGACTTCCAAACACGTCGTAAGCTAAACCCGTACTGACGAATAACCAACCCGCAATGAATAGGGAAGGTATAGTAATGCTATGAATGACCCAGTATCGAATACTGGTAATAATATCAGCAAAAGAACGTTCTCCCGTGCTTCCAGACATTCTGAGCTCCACAAATTTTTGTACATTCAAAAAAGGGGAATCGATTCCTTGAAAGATGGGATCAGTAAATAGAAAACTACTGATATTGCATCTTTGTGAGATCGTCAATTTTGTACCAAAGGTTTATTTCAAGTATACCGAATCAGTATAGCTATCCTTCCTCTGGCACAGCAACGCAGTCTCGATCGGTACCGAAATACTACATAATTCTTTTCTTCTTTTTTGTTCCTTGTCTATGCATAACTCTATGTTATTCAATAGATCAATAGAAAATGACTCAAATTCCTTATAAGATTTCTATTATTGGATTCATAATAGAAAGTAAAGATCTTGGAAAAGCGTGAATCGAGGGTTTCTAATAATTTATGAAACATATTATAATATTCACACAATTCAATTATATGTATGGTATGCGAAATCTATAATAAACCTATTTTGGGTTAAAAGGTTTTTTGCTCAAATCTTTTTATTTCAAGTAATTGGTTGGTCGTATAATACAATAAATATACTGTAATACAAAATACAATAGTATATACTATTACAATAGTATATACTATATTAATGAAAGAAACAGAACCCAGTTGGAACAATCCATATTTGTGATGCAACCGTTATTGTATTAGATCCAAAACAAAGGTTCTTTCTTGACCGAACTAGAAGTATGGAACTCCATGATGTGGAAAGACAGAATATAGAATCTAAAAGGATAATGGAAGTTGTTCGTCTTTGAATCGAGTTGGACCTGAAAAAAAATTAAAAATAGAGTAAAGGTTTCATTTTTTTTCGATAGATCGTGGGACACCTTTTTCTTTTCATTCGAGATATTATGTTATGGGCAATTAAGCAACCTATTACTGTACTGAGTCCAATGAGTTAAAATAAATAAAAGGTAAATAGTATCAGGCCGTTCGTTCCAAAAAAGATTAGATCCATATTGAAATAGAAAGGAAATGATTAAATGGAATTTTCAAATCCAATTCTTTTATTCCAAAATTACTTAAATTACTATTACTTAAATTACTTATATTAATTACTTAAATTAATTACTTAAATTACTTATATTTACTTATATTTAAATTTAATATTAAATAAAATATAAGTAATTTAAGTTTTGAATGAAGTTACACGGCACAGTTCTTATTACTATTACTTTTACTTATACTTTATATTTTACTTACTTTTACTATTACTTTATTCAACTCACAAATTCCATAATGAATCTGTTGATTCCGAATCATAGGATCGGTCAATGTCACAGCAGATGAATCCAATTTTCTACCTATGTCACTCTTAGTTAGTCTTATCCATAATGACTGATGAATCCATAATTTTCAATTGGAACTAAACTAATTCTGTCAATTGATTTTTTCTTGCCGTCGTATTTTATAAAAATTGAAACTTAGGTAAGTGTTTTATCAACATATGTAGCAAAAGAACATATCTAATTTAGCTCTTTCATGCTTACTATAACTAGTTATTTCGGTTTTCTACTGGCTGCTTTAACTATAACCTCAGCTCTATTCATTGGTTTGAACAGGATACGACTTATTTAAAATGAATTGAATGAAAAATTGATAAAAACGAATATTTCTCTGAGATTCCAGGTATTCTATGGTTCTTTCTCACATCAATTGCCAATTCTTGGTCATTGAGATTCACGAATAATTCAGATTAATATTTAGGGGTAGATCTTACCTCTCTTTTTATCCCCTTAAACAAACCGAAATGATTGAAGTTTTTCTATTTGGAATCGTCTTAGGTCTAATTCCTATTACTTTAGCAGGATTATTCGTAACCGCATATTTACAATATAGACGTGGTGATCAGTTGGACCTTTGATTGAGTAATATTTCTTTCTTTTTTTGATTGACCTCCTGCAGGAAGGAGGTCAAATTCAAGTTACAATTCCACTTTTTGTTTTGTTAAATTATTTTATTGTGATTCGGCATCAAATAAACCATTGTGATTCGACATCAAATAAACCGAATCACGCTCTGTAGGATTTGAACCTACGACATCGGGTTTTGGAGACCCGCGTTCTACCGAACTGAACTAAGAGCGCTTTCTTATCCTTATGACAGGAGATACGACTGTACTGTAAAGAAAAGTCATTTTTCTACCCCCAGTACATCTTGCATACATATAGTATGCAAGACCGGAAGATTATGTCCAATTTTAATCGATCTCAATGAATCCCTCGTTACTGCCCATAGGAGAAGTAATAGGTAGGGATGACAGGATTTGAACCCGTGACATTTTGTACCCAAAACAAACGCGCTACCAAGCTGCGCTACATCCCTTTTACAAGTTTTTGTACAGTTTCATTGTACAAAATCCCTGTCTTGTTTTCCATATCGTCATTTTATCCTCCATCTATATACAATTTTCTTGTCATTTCTTCTTTTTGGTTTCATATAATAAAAGAATTATATACATCTGAAACCTAACGTATAAAAAAGTGAATGTTTATCAGTAACGCTCAGGAACAAGGGATTCGATTTTTTTCTTTTACAAAAAAAGAAAAAATCTATTGCTTTATTGTACATATCTATTTTAGTTAGGAATCCTGTTTAGCTAGGAATTCCGTGTAAAAAAATACAAATGATCTTGAACTACAGCATCTGACCATATATGTATTACAATCTATAATAGAAGGAGGATTTTCAATGCGAGATATAAAAACATATCTCTCCGTGGCACCTGTGCTAAGTACTCTATGGTTTGGGTCTTTAGCAGGCCTATTGATAGAAATTAATCGGTTATTTCCGGATGCCTTGTCATTCCCCTTTTTTTAAATTCTAGTTATTGATTGATATGCGAAGAAATGAAGAAATTTAGAGATACAATTCTACGTGACTCAAATTTCGAATTTCGCCCCTATTTTTTTCAGTTCTTTAGGATAGGAAGGAAAAGAAAAAAGTGTATTGAACCTCAGCAAAAATGTGGTAGATCGAAGATCGAATTTTGGAGAACAGAAATTAAAATGTGGATCCAGTATACGGCGGGTTCCACGAAATCATAGCATAGAAAGAAGATATTTAACTTAAATGATAGATATTTAACTTAAATAATAAATAAAATAAATATTAATAATGAGATTTAGGATAGGAACAATTGAGAGTTAGAAAGAAATTGTATTACTTAATTATTACTCCATTAAATTCTTACTTTATTACTCTATTCAAATTGTTACTCCATTAATATGATATTAATTATAATTATCATTATATAATGAAATGATAATTGCAACGAAATACTTAGAAATTCCATTTCTAGTTAGTAACTTCTATCGATTTTTTTTATTTTTTGTTCTTTTCTTCTTCTTCAGCTCGGGTCGAAAATAGAAGAAAAAAAGTTAAGCCGATCCAAAATTCAAAGGAGGTTCATGGCCAAGGGTAAAGATGTCAGAGTCATAGTTATTTTGGAATGTACCAATTGTACCCGAAATGATGTCAATAAAGAATCGCCAGGCACTTCTAGATATATTACTCAAAAGAATCGACACAATACGCCTGGTCGATTAGAATTGAGAAAATTTTGTCGCTATTGTAACAAGCATACGATTCATGGAGAAATAAAGAAATAGATCGAACAGAACGCTCTTGCCAAGGAAGAGGAAGAACTTAACATATATTTAACATATCATATATTTAACATATAGAATATACATAATGTATACAAATCAAAGCCTATTTTGGTCGGATCTGAACTGAAGTGAATAAAGAAATAGAATTTTAGAAATAAGGAATAAACCATGGATAAATCCAAGCAATCTTTTCGTAAATCCAAGCGATCTTTTCGTAGGCGTTTGCCCCCAATTGGATCGGGGGATCGAATCGATTATAGAAACATGAGTTTAATTAGTCGATTTATTAGTGAACAGGGGAAAATATTATCTAGGCGGGTGAATAGATTGACTTTGAAACAACAACGATTAATTACTATTGCTATAAAGCAAGCCCGTATTTTATCTTTGTTACCTTTTCTTAATAATGAGAAACAATTTGAGAGAGCCGAGTCGATCCCCAGAACTACTGGTCCTAGAACCAAAAATAAATAGACATACTCTTCAATTGACTCAAAACTCCAATTGTAACTCAAGCTCAGATTGATGTTTTGTTCGAAAAGGCCTAGAATCTAGAGCGGGTTCCTGTGTTATAAGAAACAAAAAATGGGGCAAATTTTGTTTATTGAAACATATTCGTCCATTCCTATTACTATCTTAATTTATTTTTATTCTATTTTCCCGGAGTTCCTTCTCCGGGGAATTCTGTTTCAATCATTCCTGTATTGTGTATTACTCTAGAATCTACTTTATTTGATTTTATTTGATGATCTTGTTGGAAATCATGTAAAGACAATTCTTATTTGATATAGCTATTTGTGCAGGTATTTTACGATTAAGAAGCAATTGCTTCTTGTACAGATTGTGTATTAATCTACTATAACTATACAATACCTTACTCTCGCGAGTTACTGCATTTATCCGAGTGATCCACAAACGACGAAAATCCCTCTTTTGCCTGCCTCTATCTCGATGAGAGGAAGCCAAAGCTCTCATTTTCTGTTGAGTAATCGTTCGAGTAAGTCTTGAATGAGCTCCTCTAAAGGTTGATGCAAATAAACGAATTTTTGTTCGACGTCTCCGAGCTGTATATCCCCGTCTAACTCTGGTCATTGAATCAAATTAAACCTTAATGAATAACTAATTGATTTCGATTCTTTCAGTCATCTTTTTTCCCTCTCATGGTCGATTAATAACAAAACGAATTATTCCGATATATAAAATATAAATTCCAATGGCTTTTGCTACTATAACCTTCCTGACCACAATTTTTTATTCCGTCCAGGCATTTCACCTGCAAATAATAAATTATAATGATACTAAAAAAAATAGTGGGTTCCATCGTTTCTATGGTTACTTCTTAAACGGTGAGGTCCTCTCTATACACCGGAGCCTCTTCTTTCATTTAATCAAATGGTATCGTGAACTTGTATAGTTCACACTCTTTGGCTCTACCCCTCAATTATAGAGTAATAGCTCTTTTCACAATAAGAGTTATCTATACAGTGACGGCATTTAATTAGGAAAGTTGGCTAGGTAGCTGACCCTCTTAGTCCGCTCTTTTAACAATAGGAGCATAATCCCTTTTGCTTCTTATAATACTATTTCCTCCGCTTAATGGATAACTATTTACTACCAATGGGGAATTGCTTTTCATCTCAAATCTAGGTGATTGGATTTGCACCAATGGAAACCATAAATTCCATACACAATATAGGTATATGATAGATCTTTTCCATTTACCCTATTCATTGGTACCGGTCATTGACACTGGAAAAATTGTCTCATTTGTTCGAACTCATGATCTGAACGAGTCGCACATACACCCTAGTACATGTTCCTCGACGCTGAGGACATCCTCTAAGAGCGGGAGATTTCGTAACATTTCTTATTGGCTGTCTTGCGTTTCTAATAAGTTGTTTAATAGTTGGCATGTCGTGTATATATATATATATGTATATATAGAATGGAATGGGTTGGTTTAGATCGATCTTAACCTGATGATTGGATTGATGATTATCAATTTTTTCTATTCAATACCAAATCACAGAAAATTCGAATTATGGGTTGAAATGGATTTACACGGAATCCCCGGTATTTTCATTTGCATTTTCGACCGCTACAAGATCAACAATGCCGTGAGCTTGGGCTTCTGTTGCTGACATAAAAACATCCCTTTCCATGTCTTCGGATACAACCCATAAAGGCTTGCCCGTTCTTTGTACATAAACCTTTGTGATGGTTTCGCGAAGTTTCAGTAGTTCTTCCATTTCCAGGAGAAATTCCCCTGTTCGTGCTTCACAAAAAGAACTAGCAGGTTGATGAATCATGACCCTAATGGTATTGATATTGATATAACATCATGAACGGTTCTTCTATCTCGCATGATTGGGCTAATGTAAGGAAAAATAATAATAATAATAACAAGAAGAAATTGAACAACCGTACGGGCATCTTCTGTGCGTTGCATACGGCTCCGCAATGGAATTGACTTTTTTCTTTTCTCTTCTATTCTATCGAAGAAAGAAAGAGAATCCATCTGATTCAGATCGTTGAATGATCCATTTACCACCCTTCCTTTCGTAGGAGTCAAAAAATACTATGATGGTTCTGTTGCTTTATATATTTATCTCGTCTGTGATTTAGCAATCCCAAAGTGCCTTTCTGATACAATCAAATAAGGAAAACTGATCTTTTTTTTTCGTACTCTTTCATAACATAAATATCAGAAAGAAACTTCTGGCGTGGAAGAAAAATGGTTTGTGACGCTGGAATGTACCCCCGACACATAAAATCAACAAATCGGAAATAACCTTTGTTTCATACTACTATCTCGATACAAAATCTCATGTTATGAAAAAACAATAATGGTTTGTTCATATCGAACTCGAAGTGCCATGCTATTATTACTTATTATTCATATTCAATATGGCGAAGGCATAGTCTTTCTTTTTTTTTAATAAAAACTCATTGGCGCCAAGCGTGAGGGAATGCTAGACGTTTGGTAATTTCTCCTCCGATCAGAATGAAAGATCCCATAGAAGCGGCTAACCCCATGCATATTGTATGCACATCGGGTGGCACAAATTGCATAGTATCATAAATAGCTATTCCCGATACTACCCATCCGCCGGGAGAGTTTATAAACAAAAAAAGATCCCTAGTACTATCTTCTATACTGAGATATACCATGAGGCCAACAATTTGATTTGAGATCTCGCAATTAACCTCTTGACCTAAAAAAAGTAATCTTTCTCGATGAAGTCGGTTGATTAGGACAAAATTGGCTCCTTTAGGAACTGTACGTGCACCTTTGGATGCATACGGTTCAAAAAAATTGCGAAAAAAGGATCAATGTGTCGATTCCAGTTCTATTTTTTCTGTAATAGGTTTTTGTTTTTCTAATAAAGCTTCCATTTTTCAAAAGACATAAGATGAGTTTTGGCTTCCTTACCTATAAAAAAAGAATTTACTGAACTTATTGAAATTGAACAAATCTCTTTCATTGATGTATTGTTTCATCGACATTCAAATCACGATGTAATTTTCTTGTTTCTGAATGGGCCTTTTCAATTCTTTTAGGTTCATGTTCTACTCCGGGAAAAGATCTGTCCGAATTCCATTTGCGCATATAGGGCAAATGATCTCAGTACCACTTCTTTTTGTTACGACTTTTTTTTTTTCAATTCGTTTCATGCCTTTCCCCAATCATTCGATGTACTCATCATACTATTCTGTTGGTTATTGGTTGTACGTTTGAAATTACTCCTATAATAAGGATAAGAATCGTTTATGATACAAGCGGTAATCGTACATTACATGGATTACCAATTTGGTATTTTCTGAACGGAGCCTGGGTACTTTATTACCTTATTTTATTTTTATTTTTCCAAGTCAACCATAAATTCTCCTAATTGATCCTCAAAATAAATAAATTGATCTAATTGCACTTCGCGCTCCGAATGATTGATGGTTCACTCAATACAATATTTCTTAGGCGAAACGGAGGATATTTCGATCGAGGGAGAGAACGGGTAAATTCCATATAACCCAATATGTCTGACAAGTCGCACTATAAGTCAACCCAAGTTGCATCTTCCTCTCCAGGACTCCGAAAAGGTACTTTTGGAACACCAACGGGCATTAAATTAAAGAAAAAATGGAGTACTATACTTCACTTTAATATGGAAACATAACAATGGCTTTATCGTCTTCATCCCTTCTTCTGTTTATTGTATTTTATGCATAGGTTTTTATACATAAATTGGAAGGTTTATTTTATAGAGTAAGACAGAATGAATAAAGAAAAATTGTAACTAACGGATCAATCGTTGGAGTAATAAACAAGTATCTGTGCATTCGTTTCCCGAAAGTAGAACTAATCCTCCCATTGCGTATTGGTACTTATCGGGTATAGAATAGATCTGCTTCTCTTTGTTCTTACGAACAGAATTGTTCCATTATTTTCAATGGAACGGAATAAAAATTAACCCTTTCTCATACGGAATTTACTGAAAAGGTTAGATACATAGTATAGTCTTTTCCAATGCGATAAAATAAAGTGACATAGTGTCTATTTTTCTTTGATAAAGGGGTATTTCCATGGGTTTGCCTTGGTATCGTGTTCATACTGTCGTATTGAATGATCCCGGTCGATTGCTTTCTGTCCATATAATGCATACAGCCCTAGTTGCCGGTTGGGCCGGTTCGATGGCTTTATACGAATTAGCGGTTTTTGATCCCTCTGACCCTGCTCTTGATCCAATGTGGAGACAAGGTATGTTCGTTATACCCTTCATGACTCGTTTAGGAATAACCAATTCGTGGGGGGGTTGGAGTATTTCAGGAGGAACTGTAACGAATCCCGGTATTTGGAGTTATGAAGGTGTGGCAGGGGCACATATTGTGTTTTCCGGCTTGTGCTTCTTGGCAGCTATCTGGCATTGGGTGTATTGGGACCTAGAAATATTCCGTGATGAGCGTACGGGCAAACCATCTTTGGATTTGCCTAAGATCTTTGGAATTCATTTATTTCTCTCAGGGTTGGCTTGCTTTGGCTTTGGCGCATTTCATGTAACAGGTTTGTATGGTCCTGGAATATGGGTGTCCGATCCTTATGGACTAACTGGAAAAGTACAACCTGTAAGTCCAGCGTGGGGCGCGGAAGGCTTTGATCCTTTTGTTCCCGGAGGAATAGCCTCTCATCATATTGCAGCGGGTACATTGGGCATATTAGCAGGCTTATTCCATCTTAGTGTCCGTCCGCCTCAACGTCTATACAAAGGATTACGTATGGGCAATATTGAAACTGTACTTTCCAGTAGTATCGCTGCCGTTTTTTTTTGCAGCTTTCGTTGTTGCTGGAACTATGTGGTATGGTTCAGCAACTACCCCAATCGAATTATTTGGTCCCACTCGTTATCAGTGGGATCAGGGATACTTTCAGCAAGAAATATATCGAAGAGTTAGCGCCGGACTAGCCCAAAATCTGAGTTTATCGGAAGCTTGGTCTAAAATTCCCGAAAAATTAGCTTTTTATGATTACATTGGTAATAATCCGGCAAAAGGGGGATTATTCAGAGCAGGGTCAATGGACAACGGGGATGGAATAGCTGTTGGATGGTTAGGACACCCCGCCTTTAGAGATAAAGAAGGGCGCGAGCTTTTTGTACGTCGTATGCCTACTTTTTTTGAAACATTTCCGGTAGTTTTGGTAGATGGAGACGGAATTGTTAGAGCCGATGTTCCTTTTAGAAGGGCAGAATCGAAGTATAGTGTTGAACAAGTAGGTGTAACTGTTGAGTTCTATGGTGGCGAACTCAATGGAGTCAGTTATAGTGATCCTGCGACTGTAAAAAAATATGCTAGGCGTGCCCAATTAGGTGAAATTTTTGAATTAGATCGGGCTACTTTGAAATCAGATGGCGTTTTTCGTAGCAGTCCAAGGGGTTGGTTCACTTTTGGCCATGCTACGTTTGCTTTGCTCTTCTTTTTCGGACACATTTGGCATGGCGCTAGAACCTTGTTCAGAGATGTTTTTGCTGGCATTGATCCAGATTTGGATGCTCAAGTGGAATTTGGAGCATTCCAAAAACTTGGAGATCCAACTACAAAGAGACAAGTAGTCTGATACAACATTGCTCCGGTATCTTTCACCTCTTTTTTTTTGATTTGACATAGGGTTAGGGTGCTGAAGAAATCTTGACTTGAATCACCATCTTTTCTTTGACTCTTTCCTCTTCTTTATATGGTAAATGATGCCGAATGAATAGGTGTGGAAGCTATAATTGTAAACCACGATCGAATCTATGGAAGCATTGGTTTATACATTCCTTTTAGTCTCGACTTTAGGGATAATTTTTTTCGCTATCTTTTTTCGAGAACCGCCTAAGGTTCCAACTAAAAAATGAAATAATTTTTCATTATCCCAATTGAAGTAATGAGTCTCCCCGTATGGGAGGCTCATTACTTCAACTAGTCCCCGTGTTCTTCGAATGGATCTCTTAGTTGTTGTGAGGGTTGCCCAAAAGCGGTATATAAGGCGTACCCAGTAAAGCTTACAAGTAAACCAGATATAAAGATGGCGACTAGGGTTGCTGTTTCCATTTTTAGACAATTTCAAGATCACAATGGATCTACGATAAGATCGTTTATTTACAACTACAACGGAATGGTATACAAAGTCAACAGATCTCAACCAATGATTAAATAGGATTTATGGCTACACAAACCGTTGAGGATAGTTCTAGATCTAGGCCAAGACAAACTACTGTAGGGAGTTTATTGAAACCATTGAATTCGGAATATGGTAAAGTAGCTCCGGGCTGGGGGACTACACCACTAATGGGGGTCGCAATGGCCCTATTTACGGTATTCCTATCTATTATTTTGGAAATTTATAATTCTTCCGTTTTACTGGATGGAATTACAATGAGTTAAGTTTATAAGAACTTTGAAGTCCTAGTTTTCAATCAAAAAAATGACTTTACTTAAAACTCGGATTTCTAGACCATTCTGGTAGTTCGACCGTGGAATTTATTTGTTTCGGTATCTCCGGAATATGAGTGTGTGACTTGTTATAATTGATCCTATTGATAATACAGAGAATGGTCCTGTTATCTCTATCAAGATGATTCTATTTCGTCGGGTCGGATAGTTATTCTAGTATCTGGAGCACGGAATATATATAGAATATAGAATAGATTAAGAAAAGAAATATTAAAACTATGATTCATACCTACTATTCAGACCTCGTAACCGGACTCAAAAATTTTCAAATAAATATTTCCTAAATCAAACGATTTTTCTTCCTTCGGACTTCTTTTTTTTCTTGACCAAAGGACAACTCTTTTTCTAGATTTTGTTGAGTCATTACATTCATTGAATAAGTGATCATCAAAGGGTTCTTACTCAGAGAACCTTTGAGTTTAGCTTGGGGCTTTGCTTTATTAAATTAAATCATCGTGGTTCTAGTATGAATCTGGGGTTTCAATTGATTCATAGGGTCTCAACAAGCAAATTCCTATCAATAGTAAAACGAGAATCAATCCGCATTACACAAAAAACAAGAAATCAAATAACAAATAAAAAATAGGGAAGAGAAGATTCAAAAGGCCTGTAATGATCAACATCAAAAGAGACAGATGAGCCAACTTGATATTTTGAGGCATTATCATACAAAGAAGAAATTTCGTATTTTTGTTACTTCGTATCTTCAGGTCGGGGCAAATCAAGCGGCTAAGCTAAGAAGTTTTGAACTTTCTATTACATATCCGTTGAAATCAGCATTTGTGTGTTTCTGCTTGAGCCGTACGAGATGAAATTTTCATATACGGTTCTCAGAGGGGGAGTCCCTTGGCCTTGGTTACCTATCTCAATAAAGTATATGATTGGTTTGAGGAACGTCTTGAGATTCAGGCGATTGCAGATGATATAACTAGTAAATATGTTCCTCCTCATGTCAACATATTTTATTGTTTAGGGGGGATCACACTTACTTGTTTTTTAGTACAAGTAGCTACAGGTTTTGCTATGACTTTTTACTACCGTCCAACCGTTACAGAGGCTTTTTCCTCTGTTCAATACATAATGACTGAGGCCAACTTTGGTTGGTTAATTCGATCAGTTCATCGATGGTCAGCAAGTATGATGGTTCTAATGATGATCTTGCACGTATTTCGTGTGTACCTTACAGGTGGATTTAAAAAACCCCGCGAATTAACTTGGGTTACAGGTGTAGTTTTGGCTGTATTGACGGCATCTTTTGGTGTAACTGGTTATTCCTTACCTCGGGACCAAATTGGTTATTGGGCAGTAAAAATTGTGACAGGCGTACCTGAAGCTATTCCTGTAATAGGATCGCCTTTGGTAGAGTTATTACGCGGAAGTGCTAGTGTGGGCCAATCCACTTTAACTCGTTTTTATAGTTTACACACTTTTGTATTGCCTCTTCTTACTGCCGTATTTATGTTAATGCATTTTCTAATGATACGTAAACAAGGTATTTCGGGTCCTTTATAGAATCATAGATATTTGTAATTGATCATATATCATACTGGGGAGGAACGATAGACAATAATATTTCATTGCTAGAAATATGGATTATTGAAAAAATAAGACATGTTATTTGGATACTTTTCTTCAACTTCGAAGTATTGTATTCCTTATTTGATACGAATAGTTGAAGTGAATTTTCCGAAGAGAGGGTGGATTATGGGAGTGTGTGACTTGAACTATTGATTAGGCCATGCAGATATATTATTTTATCTGCCACATTGGAATTCATAACCAAATGTGTC
>JAQQAF010000499.1:0-29201 GCA_029747655.1 Ensete ventricosum | reverse complement strand
GTAATATGTGGAAGTATCGACGTAATTTCATAGAGTCATTCGGTCTGAATGCTACATGAAGAACATAAGCCAGATGACGGAACGGGGAGACCTAGGATGTAGAAGATCATAACATGAGTGATTCAACAGATTTGGATTCCTATATATCCACTCATGTGGTACTTCATCATACGATTTATATAAGATCCATCTGTCTAGATATCATCATATACATCTAGAAAGCCGTATGCTTTGGAAGAAGCTTGTACAGTTTGGGAAGGGGTTTTTATTGATAAAAAAGAAGAATCTACTTCAACCGATATGCCCTTAGGCACGGCCATACATAACATAGAAATCACACTTGGAAAGGGTGGACAATTAGCTAGAGCAGCAGGTGCTGTAGCGAAACTGATTGCAAAAGAGGGTAAATCGGCCACATTAAGATTACCATCTGGGGAGGTCCGTTTGATATCCAAAAACTGCTTAGCAACAGTCGGACAAGTGGGTAATGTTGGGGTGAACCAAAAAAGTTTGGGTAGAGCCGGATCTAAGTGTTGGCTAGGTAAGCGTCCTGTAGTAAGAGGAGTAGTTATGAACCCTGTAGACCATCCCCATGGGGGCGGTGAGGGGAGAGCCCCAATTGGTAGAAAAAAACCCACAACCCCTTGGGGTTATCCTGCGCTTGGAAGAAGAAGTAGGAAAAGGAAAAAATATAGTGATAGTTTTATTCTTCGTCGCCGTAAATAGGAATATTGAAAATAGAATTTTTTGAATTTGAAAAAATGTGATGGGCGAACGACGGGAATTGAACCCGCGCATGGTGGATTCACAATCCACTGCCTTGATCCACTTGGCTACATCCGCCCCCTTTTCTAGCTAAAGGATTTTCTTTTTCTAGCTAAAGGATTTTCTCTTTTTTCCATTCATCATTATTGTATTTATTCTTACCTACATACTTAACTTAGATCGAGATATTGGACATAGAACGCCAATCTTAAAATTGAAAAAAAATTAAAGGAGTAATACACTGTGACATGACGCGTTCACTAAAAAAAAACCCTTTTGTAGCTAACCATTTATCGGAAAAAATTGAAAAACTCAACATGAGGGAGGAGAAAGAAATACTAGTAACTTGGTCTCGGGCATCTACCATTATACCCACAATGATTGGCCATACAATCGCTATTCATAATGGAAAGGAACATTTACCTATTTATATAACAGATCGTATGGTAGGTCACAAAATGGGAGAATTCGCGCCTACTTTGACTTTTGCGAGACATGCAAGAAACGATAATAAATCTCGCCGTTAAGTTAATTTGAAGTTCATTTTAATATTAAATTTAAATATAAATTATATGAATTTAAATTAAACATAATCAAATATAAAAAATCAAATATAAAAATATAATGAAATAAAAAAATACAAAAATAAATTGAAATAGAAATAAATTGAAATAGAAAAAAATCAAAAATGGGAAATAAAAGCCAAAGCAAAGCGAAAAAAAAAAAAACGGAAAGTAAAACAAGTGTTTATCATTCATTGTTGGGGGATAGGATAACCTTATGATAAAGAACTCAAGTTCGGGTAAAGAAGTAAAAATTTTAGCTCAACATATATGTAATATGTCTGTTTTCAAAGCGCGAAGAGTAATTGATCAGATTCGCGGACGTTCCTATGAAGAAACACTTATGATACTGGAACTCATGCCTTATCGAGCATCTTATCCCATTTTAAAATTGGTTTATTCTGCAGCAGCAAATGCTAGTCATAATATGGGTTTGAGCGAAGCTGATTCATTCATTAGTGAAGCCACAGTTAATAGGAGTACCGTTGTGAAAAAATTAAGACCTCGAGCTCGAGGACGTAGTTATCCGATAAAAAGGCCCACTTGTCATATAACAATTGTATTAAAGGATAAATCTAAATTATTTTTAGATGAATCCAAGATTTAGATTCATCATAGTAAACACAGTAAAATAACATATATGGATGGAAAGAAAATATAATAGGAAAATATGGGACAAAAAATAAATCCACTCGGTTTCAGACTTGGTACAACCCAACGTCATCATTCCTTTTGGTTCGCGCAACCAAAAAATTATTCTGCGGGTTTACAGGAAGATGAAAAAATACGGAATTGTATCAAGAACTATGTACAAAAAAATAGGAGAATATCCTCGGGTTTCGAAGGAATCGCACGTATAGGAATTAAAAAAAGAATTGATTTGATCCAGGTCATAATCTATATTGGATTTCCAAATTTATTAATAGAGGGCCAAACACGAGGAATCGAAGAATTACAGATGAATGTACAAAAAGAATTTCATTCTGTGAACCGAAGACTCAACATTGCTATCACAAGAGTTGAAAAACCTTATGGGCAACCTAATATTCTTGCGGAATATATAGCTTTACAATTAAAAAATAGAGTTTCGTTTCGAAAGGCAATGAAAAAGGCTATTGAATTAGCTGAACAAACGGATACAAAAGGAATTCAAGTACAAATTGCAGGGCGGATTGACGGAAAAGAAATTGCACGTGTCGAATGGATCAGAGAGGGCAGGGTTCCCCTACAAACAATTCGCGCTAAAATTGATCATTGTTCCTATACAATTCGAACTATCTACGGAGTATTAGGCATCAAAATTTGGATATTTGTGGACGAGGAATAATAAACCTTTATTTATCTTGCCATTCTGGCCAGTGATAGAACAAAAAATAACAAACTGTTTCATTCTTTTTCCGTTAAATCAAACAAAAATAAGCAATTCTAGTTCTATAAGGTTGAATAAAAATTCGATTGACCATTTGTTATAATTGCTATGCTTAGTGTGTGACTCGTTAATTTTTCTTTAGAGTTTAGAGTTGGAATTCAAAAAAATATAGACTAAACCCCACTTAAACTTAATAACTATATAAATAAATAAAAACAAAAAGAAAAACAAAATAAACTAATAACCAACTTATTGCTTCGTATTGTCGAGATCCCAAGAAACAGTCACTATATGAGATGAGATGAGCGGATCAATCATATAGTTGCAGCAACTGCAACTAAAATCTTTTCCATAAAAAATCTGATTATGGGTTGTGAAACAAAAATAAAGGGATGTGGATAAATGGAGGGATGATAGAAAGAGAGAACAAAAATATCAATGAAAAAATATCAATGATATGTGATTCCAATATGTATGGTCTATGAATTACCTCATAAAGGCAATGTGATAAAGCATCAATACTGAATGAATATAAATAATAATAAAGAGCCTCGGGTTAATAAAAACTAAGGAGATTTACTCGAGAGGGAATTTTGTTGGGAGCTCCATTGCAGAGTTCAGGCCTAACCATTAATGGAGAAGCTATGGGAACGACGGAACCTGTGACTGCATAGGATTCTACTGAAAACGAATCCGAATAATTCATTGGGTGGGATGGCGGAACGAACCGAGAAATTTTTTTTATTCTGAGAAGCCGTGGGTTGACCAGAAGTCATGGGTTGACCTAGGAATAAAACAGTAAAGAGTCAATATTCGCCCGCGAAACCTTTATTTATTGAGATTACATTACAATATTTTGGCATCATTTGATAAGGGTAAAAATAAGGATCGTTATAAAATAAAAAGTATTATCTATAATTTATATCTATAAATATGCATAACATAAATATTCTAGCTGTATATCCTGCATATACATCTTCCTGTATAACAAAACAAATTCAATATCAATAAATTTCTTAGTGTATTAGTTTATTAAATACATGTGTATCTGTAATATTATTGAATCCTTTCATTCGCGAGGAGCTGGATGAGAAGAAACTCTCATGTCCGGTTCTGTAGTAGAGATGGAATTAAGAAACGACCATCAACTATAACCCCAAAAGAACCAGATTTCGTAAACAACATAGAGGAAGAATGAAGGGAATATCTTGTCGGGGCAATCATATTTGTTTCGGCAGATACGCTCTTCAGGCACTTGAACCCGCTTGGATCACAGCTAGACAAATAGAAGCGGGGCGAAGAGCAATGACACGATATGCGCGTCGTGGTGGAAAAATATGGTTACGTATATTTCCGACAAACCTGTTACAGTAAGACCTGCAGAAACACGTATGGGTTCGGGGAAGGGATCCCCCGAATATTGGGTATCCGTTGTTAAACCAGGTCGAATACTTTATGAAATGGGTGGAGTATCAGAAGCTGTAGCCAAAGCAGCTATTTCACTAGCTGCGTCAAAAATGCCTATACGAACTCAATTTGTCAGGATAGGTATGTAGAACTAAATAGTGTATTGAGGATGAAAAAACAACGGCAAGTTTATTTATTTCTGGACAGAGAATATTTCTTTTTTCCTTCATCCTTTGCATTAAAATAACGGATTCCAATAAAATGATATGATTCAACCTCAGACCCTTTTGAATGTAGCAGATAACAGCGGAGCTCGAGAATTGATGTGTATTCGAATCATAGGAGCTGGTAATCATCGATATGCTCATATTGGTGACGTTATTGTTGCTGTAATCAAAGAAGCAGTACCTAATATGCCACTAGAAAGATCGGAAATAATTAGAGCTGTAATTGTACGTACTTGTAAAGAACTCAAACGTGACAACGGTATGATAATACGATATGATGACAATGCTGCGGTTGTCATTGATCAAGAAGGAAATCCAAAAGGAACTCGAGTTTTTGGTGCGATCACTCGGGAATTGAGACAGTTGAATTTTACTAAAATTGTTTCATTGGCTCCCGAGGTATTATAAATACGTATTATAAATACTACTAGATGAGACTATGATATATCAGAACATCTAAAACAGATCAAATTTAGTAGATTAGTAGATTGTGTCTCACGCATATACTTTTAATAATAAAAAATAATAAATAATTTTATAATCAAATTTATAAAAAAAAAAAAAAGAAAGAAAATAAAACAAAGAAAAAAAGGAAACATGTTGATTATATCAAAATTCGGAGGCACCAATAATTATAGTTCGTCATGGGTAAGGACACTATTGCCGATATAATAACTTCTATAAGAAATGCTGACATGAATAAAAAAGGAACGGTTCGAATAGCATCTACTAATATCACCGAAAATATTGTGAAAATACTTCTACGAGAAGGTTTTATTGAAAACGTTCGAAAACATCAGGAAGGTAACAAATATTTCTTGGTTTCAACTCTGCGACATAGAAAGACTAGGAAAAGAATACACAGAACTGTTTTAAAGCGTATCAGCCGACCCGGTTTACGAATTTATTCCAACTATCGACAAATTCCTAAGATTTTAGGTGGAATAGGAATTGTAATTCTTTCTACTTCTCGAGGTATAATGACAGATCGAGAAGCTCGACGAGAAAAAATTGGAGGCGAACTTTTGTTATATGTATGGTGATCCTCCTCCTCTGGTATCCTAATTTTCTCTCTAACTTCCTATTTGTGAAATAGAGAGGAAAAGTGAGTTATATAACTCTTCCTCCATTAGTTGATACTTCAAGGAAGTTACCTGGAATGAAAGAACAAAAATTGATTCATGAAGGTTTAATTACTGAATCACTTCCCAACGGTATGTTCCGGGTCCGCCTAGATAATGAAGATGTAATTCTAGGTTATGTTTCGGGAAGGATCCGGCGCAGTTTTATACGGATACTACCCGGGGATAGAGTCAAAATTGAAGTAAGTTGTTATGATTCAACCAGGGGACGTATAATTTATAGACTTCGCAACAAAGATTCGAATGATTAGGTGATTTTTAAAGCATTCCTTTCATGACGATACAATTCGAAGTTAAAAAAAATTCAAGAGACTTATTTTCTTCCAAGGAATAGATTCAAAATTAAGATAAGGAATAAGAAATATGAAAATAAGGGCTTCCGTTCGTAAAATTTGTGAAAAATGTCGACTGATCCGTAGGCGCGGACGAATTATAGTGATTTGTTCCAATCCGAGACATAAACAGAGACAAGGATAATCTTTCTAAAAAAGAACTTTCTAAAGAAAGGGCAAAAATAAAGGATTTCTTTTAATATGAAATGGATATTTCCGTATCTTTTCTTTCCATATATTTCTGACTTTATATTTATGAGATGATAAAATATGACAAAAGCTATACCAAGAATTGGTTCACGTAGGAATGGACGTATTGGTTCACGTAAGACTGGACGTAGAATACCAAAAGGAATTATTCATGTTCAAGCAAGTTTCAACAATACCATTGTAACTGTTTCAGATGTACGAGGTCGGGTGGTTTCTTGGGCCTCTGCTGGTACTTCCGGATTCAAAGGGACAAGAAGAGGGACACCCTATGCTGCTCAAGCAGCGGCATTAGATGCTATTCGTACAGTTGTTGGTCAGGGTATGCAACGAGCAGAAGTTATGATAAAAGGTCCTGGTCTCGGAAGAGATGCAGCATTACGAGCCATTCGTAGAAGCGGTATACTATTAAGTTTCGTACGTGATGTAACACCTATGCCACATAATGGATGTCGACCCCCTAAAAAAAGACGTGTGTAGAAACAATAAAAAACAGATTTCAAGAGAAATAAATGATTCAATGATCTGATCAAATAATAGTAATAGCATGGTTCGAGAGGAAGTAGCAGGATCCACTCGAACACTACAGTGGAGGTGTGTTGAATCAAGAGTAGACAGTAAACGTCTTTATTATGGCCGTTTCGTCCTGTCCCCGCTTATGAAAGGCCAAGCTGATACTATAGGTATTGCCGTGCGAAGGGCTTTACTTGGAGAAATAGAAGGAACATGTATCACACGTGCAAAATCTGAGAAAGTGCCGCATGAATATTCTACGATAATAGGTATTGAGGAATCGGTACATGAAATTTTACTAAATTTGAAAGAAATTGTATTGAGAAGTAATATATATGGAGTTAGAGACGCATCCATTTGCGTCAGGGGCCCTAAAAACGTAACCGCTCAAGATATCATCTCACCACCTTCCGTGGAAATAGTTGACACAACACAACATATAGCTAACCTGACGGAACCAATTGATTTGTGTATTGGATTACAAATCAGGCGAGATCGTGGATATCGTACGAAACCAACAACTAACTCTCAAAATGGAAGTTATCCTATAGATGCTGTATCTATGCCTGTTCGAAATGCGAATCATAGTATTCATTCTTATGGGAATGGGAATGAAAAACAAGAGATACTTTTTCTAGAAATATGGACGAATGGAAGTTTAACTCCTAAGGAAGCACTTTATGAAGCTTCTCGTAATTTAATTGATTTATTTATTCCTTTTCTACATGCGGAGGAAGAGGACATTAATTTCAAAGAAAATAAAAACAGGTTTACTTTACCCATTTTTACCTTTCAAGATAGATTAACTAATCTAAAGAAAAACAAAAAAGAAATTCCATTGAATTGTATTTTTATTGACCAATCAGAATTACCTTCCAGGACCTATAATTGTCTCAAAAGGTCCAATATACACACATTATTGGACCTTTTGAATAAGAGTCAAGAAGATCTTACGAGAATTGAATATTTTCACATAGAAGATGTAAAAGAGATATTGGACACTCTACAAAAGCATTTCGCAATTGATTTACCTAAGAATAATTTTTGATTTTAAATCTGTTATAATTATTTAATCTTCTTTTTCTAATAAAATTCTAATAAAAAATAGAAAGAAAAATTTATAAAGAAAAAGAAGAAAATTTGTTTTTAATCTTTTTGACACAATCCGTATTTTCGTGGAATGATCATAATCAAATTAATGTATCTAAGAATAGTGACTTTGAAGTCACTATTCTTAGATACATTAATCATAGTATTTCACGGTTGAATCAATTTAAAAAAGACCTAAAGTTAGCGATTTATCAATAGGTAATGTTGCTCCAATACCTAACCAAAGAGCTACTGCGGGTACGATCAAAAAGACTGTTGTAGCTACTGGACGACGAAATGGATTTTGGAATTTATTAACATTCTCTAAAAAAGGTACTGTCAATAATCCCGTTGGTACGGAAACCATTAAAAGAACACCTAATAACTTATTGGGTACTGTGCGGAGTATTTGAAATACGGGAAAGAAGTACCATTCGGGTAATATTTCCAAAGGAGTTGCAAATGGATCCGCCGGTTCACCAATCATTGACGGTTCTAGAACTGCCAAGCCTACATTGCATGCAATAGTACCTAGAATTACTACTGGAAAAATATATAAAAGATCATTGGGCCATGCGGGTTCTCCATAATAATTATGCCCCATCCCTTTAGCCAATTTAGCTCTTAATATAGGATCGTTCAAGTCAGGTTTCTTTGTTATTGGGATAGGTGAATTCTTATGGATCCATCCCCCGAAGGAACCGGACATGATAATTTTTCATCATCCGGCTCGAGCAAGAATGAAAGGAATGGCAGAAATAGATCCATATAAAATCTATTTTTCATACATATCCTCGCATATCATATATAACGACTCTATGTAAGAAAAGATTTACCAGATTCCATTTTCCGGAGTTGCAACTATTCATTGCAACTAATTCAGTTCTTACAGGTAAATGCTCAATATCCAAGTAGGCTTATAAATTTGATCATGATCAAGTGCTTTTTGGATTGTCTCATGTCTTTTGATTGGTGATTATCCCCCCAACATCTCGATTTTCTTACATACAAAGTATTTACTTGTTACTAATAAAGTCCTAGCCTCTGTTCTTCCTTAGATCTCTTATTTCACTCCGATAGTATTATAGATCGGGGTCGATGCAGAGGAAATGAATGCATTTCTACACTATAAATAAGGAAGTGGAATAGACAGAACATTGAACCATGCCACATCGCTTATTTTATTCTACGGGATCTTACGGAGCCTGTTCACGCATAACATGATTCAGGTATGATCATAGAAAAGGTTCTCCTCAAACGAACCGGCCTATCCTCTGCTACATAGGGGGCTTACGTGGTGGTTGGATGTGGAGACACATTTGGTTATGAATTCCAATGTGGCAGATAAAATAATATATCTGCATGGCCTAATCAATAGTTCAAGTCACACACTCCCATAATCCACCCTCTCTTCGGAAAATTCACTTCAACTATTCGTATCAAATAAGGAATACAATACTTCGAAGTTGAAGAAAAGTATCCAAATAACATGTCTTATTTTTTCAATAATCCATATTTCTAGCAATGAAATATTATTGTCTATCGTTCCTCCCCAGTATGATATATGATCAATTACAAATATCTATGATTCTATAAAGGACCCGAAATACCTTGTTTACGTATCATTAGAAAATGCATTAACATAAATACGGCAGTAAGAAGAGGCAATACAAAAGTGTGTAAACTATAAAAACGAGTTAAAGTGGATTGGCCCACACTAGCACTTCCGCGTAATAACTCTACCAAAGGCGATCCTATTACAGGAATAGCTTCAGGTACGCCTGTCACAATTTTTACTGCCCAATAACCAATTTGGTCCCGAGGTAAGGAATAACCAGTTACACCAAAAGATGCCGTCAATACAGCCAAAACTACACCTGTAACCCAAGTTAATTCGCGGGGTTTTTTAAATCCACCTGTAAGGTACACACGAAATACGTGCAAGATCATCATTAGAACCATCATACTTGCTGACCATCGATGAACTGATCGAATTAACCAACCAAAGTTGGCCTCAGTCATTATGTATTGAACAGAGGAAAAAGCCTCTGTAACGGTTGGACGGTAGTAAAAAGTCATAGCAAAACCTGTAGCTACTTGTACTAAAAAACAAGTAAGTGTGATCCCCCCTAAACAATAAAATATGTTGACATGAGGAGGAACATATTTACTAGTTATATCATCTGCAATCGCCTGAATCTCAAGACGTTCCTCAAACCAATCATATACTTTATTGAGATAGGTAACCAAGGCCAAGGGACTCCCCCTCTGAGAACCGTATATGAAAATTTCATCTCGTACGGCTCAAGCAGAAACACACAAATGCTGATTTCAACGGATATGTAATAGAAAGTTCAAAACTTCTTAGCTTAGCCGCTTGATTTGCCCCGACCTGAAGATACGAAGTAACAAAAATACGAAATTTCTTCTTTGTATGATAATGCCTCAAAATATCAAGTTGGCTCATCTGTCTCTTTTGATGTTGATCATTACAGGCCTTTTGAATCTTCTCTTCCCTATTTTTTATTTGTTATTTGATTTCTTGTTTTTTGTGTAATGCGGATTGATTCTCGTTTTACTATTGATAGGAATTTGCTTGTTGAGACCCTATGAATCAATTGAAACCCCAGATTCATACTAGAACCACGATGATTTAATTTAATAAAGCAAAGCCCCCAAGCTAAACTCAAAGGTTCTCTGAGTAAGAACCCTTTGATGATCACTTATTCAATGAATGTAATGACTCAACAAAATCTAGAAAAAGAGTTGTCCTTTGGTCAAGAAAAAAAAGAAGTCCGAAGGAAGAAAAATCGTTTGATTTAGGAAATATTTATTTGAAAATTTTTGAGTCCGGTTACGAGGTCTGAATAGTAGGTATGAATCATAGTTTTAATATTTCTTTTCTTAATCTATTCTATATTCTATATATATTCCGTGCTCCAGATACTAGAATAACTATCCGACCCGACGAAATAGAATCATCTTGATAGAGATAACAGGACCATTCTCTGTATTATCAATAGGATCAATTATAACAAGTCACACACTCATATTCCGGAGATACCGAAACAAATAAATTCCACGGTCGAACTACCAGAATGGTCTAGAAATCCGAGTTTTAAGTAAAGTCATTTTTTTGATTGAAAACTAGGACTTCAAAGTTCTTATAAACTTAACTCATTGTAATTCCATCCAGTAAAACGGAAGAATTATAAATTTCCAAAATAATAGATAGGAATACCGTAAATAGGGCCATTGCGACCCCCATTAGTGGTGTAGTCCCCCAGCCCGGAGCTACTTTACCATATTCCGAATTCAATGGTTTCAATAAACTCCCTACAGTAGTTTGTCTTGGCCTAGATCTAGAACTATCCTCAACGGTTTGTGTAGCCATAAATCCTATTTAATCATTGGTTGAGATCTGTTGACTTTGTATACCATTCCGTTGTAGTTGTAAATAAACGATCTTATCGTAGATCCATTGTGATCTTGAAATTGTCTAAAAATGGAAACAGCAACCCTAGTCGCCATCTTTATATCTGGTTTACTTGTAAGCTTTACTGGGTACGCCTTATATACCGCTTTTGGGCAACCCTCACAACAACTAAGAGATCCATTCGAAGAACACGGGGACTAGTTGAAGTAATGAGCCTCCCATACGGGGAGACTCATTACTTCAATTGGGATAATGAAAAATTATTTCATTTTTTAGTTGGAACCTTAGGCGGTTCTCGAAAAAAGATAGCGAAAAAAATTATCCCTAAAGTCGAGACTAAAAGGAATGTATAAACCAATGCTTCCATAGATTCGATCGTGGTTTACAATTATAGCTTCCACACCTATTCATTCGGCATCATTTACCATATAAAGAAGAGGAAAGAGTCAAAGAAAAGATGGTGATTCAAGTCAAGATTTCTTCAGCACCCTAACCCTATGTCAAATCAAAAAAAAAGAGGTGAAAGATACCGGAGCAATGTTGTATCAGACTACTTGTCTCTTTGTAGTTGGATCTCCAAGTTTTTGGAATGCTCCAAATTCCACTTGAGCATCCAAATCTGGATCAATGCCAGCAAAAACATCTCTGAACAAGGTTCTAGCGCCATGCCAAATGTGTCCGAAAAAGAAGAGCAAAGCAAACGTAGCATGGCCAAAAGTGAACCAACCCCTTGGACTGCTACGAAAAACGCCATCTGATTTCAAAGTAGCCCGATCTAATTCAAAAATTTCACCTAATTGGGCACGCCTAGCATATTTTTTTACAGTCGCAGGATCACTATAACTGACTCCATTGAGTTCGCCACCATAGAACTCAACAGTTACACCTACTTGTTCAACACTATACTTCGATTCTGCCCTTCTAAAAGGAACATCGGCTCTAACAATTCCGTCTCCATCTACCAAAACTACCGGAAATGTTTCAAAAAAAGTAGGCATACGACGTACAAAAAGCTCGCGCCCTTCTTTATCTCTAAAGGCGGGGTGTCCTAACCATCCAACAGCTATTCCATCCCCGTTGTCCATTGACCCTGCTCTGAATAATCCCCCTTTTGCCGGATTATTACCAATGTAATCATAAAAAGCTAATTTTTCGGGAATTTTAGACCAAGCTTCCGATAAACTCAGATTTTGGGCTAGTCCGGCGCTAACTCTTCGATATATTTCTTGCTGAAAGTATCCCTGATCCCACTGATAACGAGTGGGACCAAATAATTCGATTGGGGTAGTTGCTGAACCATACCACATAGTTCCAGCAACAACGAAAGCTGCAAAAAAAACGGCAGCGATACTACTGGAAAGTACAGTTTCAATATTGCCCATACGTAATCCTTTGTATAGACGTTGAGGCGGACGGACACTAAGATGGAATAAGCCTGCTAATATGCCCAATGTACCCGCTGCAATATGATGAGAGGCTATTCCTCCGGGAACAAAAGGATCAAAGCCTTCCGCGCCCCACGCTGGACTTACAGGTTGTACTTTTCCAGTTAGTCCATAAGGATCGGACACCCATATTCCAGGACCATACAAACCTGTTACATGAAATGCGCCAAAGCCAAAGCAAGCCAACCCTGAGAGAAATAAATGAATTCCAAAGATCTTAGGCAAATCCAAAGATGGTTTGCCCGTACGCTCATCACGGAATATTTCTAGGTCCCAATACACCCAATGCCAGATAGCTGCCAAGAAGCACAAGCCGGAAAACACAATATGTGCCCCTGCCACACCTTCATAACTCCAAATACCGGGATTCGTTACAGTTCCTCCTGAAATACTCCAACCCCCCCACGAATTGGTTATTCCTAAACGAGTCATGAAGGGTATAACGAACATACCTTGTCTCCACATTGGATCAAGAGCAGGGTCAGAGGGATCAAAAACCGCTAATTCGTATAAAGCCATCGAACCGGCCCAACCGGCAACTAGGGCTGTATGCATTATATGGACAGAAAGCAATCGACCGGGATCATTCAATACGACAGTATGAACACGATACCAAGGCAAACCCTGGAAATACCCCTTTATCAAAGAAAAATAGACACTATGTCACTTTATTTTATCGCATTGGAAAAGACTATACTATGTATCTAACCTTTTCAGTAAATTCCGTATGAGAAAGGGTTAATTTTTATTCCGTTCCATTGAAAATAATGGAACAATTCTGTTCGTAAGAACAAAGAGAAGCAGATCTATTCTATACCCGATAAGTACCAATACGCAATGGGAGGATTAGTTCTACTTTCGGGAAACGAATGCACAGATACTTGTTTATTACTCCAACGATTGATCCGTTAGTTACAATTTTTCTTTATTCATTCTGTCTTACTCTATAAAATAAACCTTCCAATTTATGTATAAAAACCTATGCATAAAATACAATAAACAGAAGAAGGGATGAAGACGATAAAGCCATTGTTATGTTTCCATATTAAAGTGAAGTATAGTACTCCATTTTTTCTTTAATTTAATGCCCGTTGGTGTTCCAAAAGTACCTTTTCGGAGTCCTGGAGAGGAAGATGCAACTTGGGTTGACTTATAGTGCGACTTGTCAGACATATTGGGTTATATGGAATTTACCCGTTCTCTCCCTCGATCGAAATATCCTCCGTTTCGCCTAAGAAATATTGTATTGAGTGAACCATCAATCATTCGGAGCGCGAAGTGCAATTAGATCAATTTATTTATTTTGAGGATCAATTAGGAGAATTTATGGTTGACTTGGAAAAATAAAAATAAAATAAGGTAATAAAGTACCCAGGCTCCGTTCAGAAAATACCAAATTGGTAATCCATGTAATGTACGATTACCGCTTGTATCATAAACGATTCTTATCCTTATTATAGGAGTAATTTCAAACGTACAACCAATAACCAACAGAATAGTATGATGAGTACATCGAATGATTGGGGAAAGGCATGAAACGAATTGAAAAAAAAAAAGTCGTAACAAAAAGAAGTGGTACTGAGATCATTTGCCCTATATGCGCAAATGGAATTCGGACAGATCTTTTCCCGGAGTAGAACATGAACCTAAAAGAATTGAAAAGGCCCATTCAGAAACAAGAAAATTACATCGTGATTTGAATGTCGATGAAACAATACATCAATGAAAGAGATTTGTTCAATTTCAATAAGTTCAGTAAATTCTTTTTTTATAGGTAAGGAAGCCAAAACTCATCTTATGTCTTTTGAAAAATGGAAGCTTTATTAGAAAAACAAAAACCTATTACAGAAAAAATAGAACTGGAATCGACACATTGATCCTTTTTTCGCAATTTTTTTGAACCGTATGCATCCAAAGGTGCACGTACAGTTCCTAAAGGAGCCAATTTTGTCCTAATCAACCGACTTCATCGAGAAAGATTACTTTTTTTAGGTCAAGAGGTTAATTGCGAGATCTCAAATCAAATTGTTGGCCTCATGGTATATCTCAGTATAGAAGATAGTACTAGGGATCTTTTTTTGTTTATAAACTCTCCCGGCGGATGGGTAGTATCGGGAATAGCTATTTATGATACTATGCAATTTGTGCCACCCGATGTGCATACAATATGCATGGGGTTAGCCGCTTCTATGGGATCTTTCATTCTGATCGGAGGAGAAATTACCAAACGTCTAGCATTCCCTCACGCTTGGCGCCAATGAGTTTTTATTAAAAAAAAAGAAAGACTATGCCTTCGCCATATTGAATATGAATAATAAGTAATAATAGCATGGCACTTCGAGTTCGATATGAACAAACCATTATTGTTTTTTCATAACATGAGATTTTGTATCGAGATAGTAGTATGAAACAAAGGTTATTTCCGATTTGTTGATTTTATGTGTCGGGGGTACATTCCAGCGTCACAAACCATTTTTCTTCCACGCCAGAAGTTTCTTTCTGATATTTATGTTATGAAAGAGTACGAAAAAAAAAGATCAGTTTTCCTTATTTGATTGTATCAGAAAGGCACTTTGGGATTGCTAAATCACAGACGAGATAAATATATAAAGCAACAGAACCATCATAGTATTTTTTGACTCCTACGAAAGGAAGGGTGGTAAATGGATCATTCAACGATCTGAATCAGATGGATTCTCTTTCTTTCTTCGATAGAATAGAAGAGAAAAGAAAAAAGTCAATTCCATTGCGGAGCCGTATGCAACGCACAGAAGATGCCCGTACGGTTGTTCAATTTCTTCTTGTTATTATTATTATTATTTTTCCTTACATTAGCCCAATCATGCGAGATAGAAGAACCGTTCATGATGTTATATCAATATCAATACCATTAGGGTCATGATTCATCAACCTGCTAGTTCTTTTTGTGAAGCACGAACAGGGGAATTTCTCCTGGAAATGGAAGAACTACTGAAACTTCGCGAAACCATCACAAAGGTTTATGTACAAAGAACGGGCAAGCCTTTATGGGTTGTATCCGAAGACATGGAAAGGGATGTTTTTATGTCAGCAACAGAAGCCCAAGCTCACGGCATTGTTGATCTTGTAGCGGTCGAAAATGCAAATGAAAATACCGGGGATTCCGTGTAAATCCATTTCAACCCATAATTCGAATTTTCTGTGATTTGGTATTGAATAGAAAAAATTGATAATCATCAATCCAATCATCAGGTTAAGATCGATCTAAACCAACCCATTCCATTCTATATATACATATATATATATATACACGACATGCCAACTATTAAACAACTTATTAGAAACGCAAGACAGCCAATAAGAAATGTTACGAAATCTCCCGCTCTTAGAGGATGTCCTCAGCGTCGAGGAACATGTACTAGGGTGTATGTGCGACTCGTTCAGATCATGAGTTCGAACAAATGAGACAATTTTTCCAGTGTCAATGACCGGTACCAATGAATAGGGTAAATGGAAAAGATCTATCATATACCTATATTGTGTATGGAATTTATGGTTTCCATTGGTGCAAATCCAATCACCTAGATTTGAGATGAAAAGCAATTCCCCATTGGTAGTAAATAGTTATCCATTAAGCGGAGGAAATAGTATTATAAGAAGCAAAAGGGATTATGCTCCTATTGTTAAAAGAGCGGACTAAGAGGGTCAGCTACCTAGCCAACTTTCCTAATTAAATGCCGTCACTGTATAGATAACTCTTATTGTGAAAAGAGCTATTACTCTATAATTGAGGGGTAGAGCCAAAGAGTGTGAACTATACAAGTTCACGATACCATTTGATTAAATGAAAGAAGAGGCTCCGGTGTATAGAGAGGACCTCACCGTTTAAGAAGTAACCATAGAAACGATGGAACCCACTATTTTTTTTAGTATCATTATAATTTATTATTTGCAGGTGAAATGCCTGGACGGAATAAAAAATTGTGGTCAGGAAGGTTATAGTAGCAAAAGCCATTGGAATTTATATTTTATATATCGGAATAATTCGTTTTGTTATTAATCGACCATGAGAGGGAAAAAAGATGACTGAAAGAATCGAAATCAATTAGTTATTCATTAAGGTTTAATTTGATTCAATGACCAGAGTTAGACGGGGATATACAGCTCGGAGACGTCGAACAAAAATTCGTTTATTTGCATCAACCTTTAGAGGAGCTCATTCAAGACTTACTCGAACGATTACTCAACAGAAAATGAGAGCTTTGGCTTCCTCTCATCGAGATAGAGGCAGGCAAAAGAGGGATTTTCGTCGTTTGTGGATCACTCGGATAAATGCAGTAACTCGCGAGAGTAAGGTATTGTATAGTTATAGTAGATTAATACACAATCTGTACAAGAAGCAATTGCTTCTTAATCGTAAAATACCTGCACAAATAGCTATATCAAATAAGAATTGTCTTTACATGATTTCCAACAAGATCATCAAATAAAATCAAATAAAGTAGATTCTAGAGTAATACACAATACAGGAATGATTGAAACAGAATTCCCCGGAGAAGGAACTCCGGGAAAATAGAATAAAAATAAATTAAGATAGTAATAGGAATGGACGAATATGTTTCAATAAACAAAATTTGCCCCATTTTTTGTTTCTTATAACACAGGAACCCGCTCTAGATTCTAGGCCTTTTCGAACAAAACATCAATCTGAGCTTGAGTTACAATTGGAGTTTTGAGTCAATTGAAGAGTATGTCTATTTATTTTTGGTTCTAGGACCAGTAGTTCTGGGGATCGACTCGGCTCTCTCAAATTGTTTCTCATTATTAAGAAAAGGTAACAAAGATAAAATACGGGCTTGCTTTATAGCAATAGTAATTAATCGTTGTTGTTTCAAAGTCAATCTATTCACCCGCCTAGATAATATTTTCCCCTGTTCACTAATAAATCGACTAATTAAACTCATGTTTCTATAATCGATTCGATCCCCCGATCCAATTGGGGGCAAACGCCTACGAAAAGATCGCTTGGATTTACGAAAAGATTGCTTGGATTTATCCATGGTTTATTCCTTATTTCTAAAATTCTATTTCTTTATTCACTTCAGTTCAGATCCGACCAAAATAGGCTTTGATTTGTATACATTATGTATATTCTATATGTTAAATATATGATATGTTAAATATATGTTAAGTTCTTCCTCTTCCTTGGCAAGAGCGTTCTGTTCGATCTATTTCTTTATTTCTCCATGAATCGTATGCTTGTTACAATAGCGACAAAATTTTCTCAATTCTAATCGACCAGGCGTATTGTGTCGATTCTTTTGAGTAATATATCTAGAAGTGCCTGGCGATTCTTTATTGACATCATTTCGGGTACAATTGGTACATTCCAAAATAACTATGACTCTGACATCTTTACCCTTGGCCATGAACCTCCTTTGAATTTTGGATCGGCTTAACTTTTTTTCTTCTATTTTCGACCCGAGCTGAAGAAGAAGAAAAGAACAAAAAATAAAAAAAATCGATAGAAGTTACTAACTAGAAATGGAATTTCTAAGTATTTCGTTGCAATTATCATTTCATTATATAATGATAATTATAATTAATATCATATTAATGGAGTAACAATTTGAATAGAGTAATAAAGTAAGAATTTAATGGAGTAATAATTAAGTAATACAATTTCTTTCTAACTCTCAATTGTTCCTATCCTAAATCTCATTATTAATATTTATTTTATTTATTATTTAAGTTAAATATCTATCATTTAAGTTAAATATCTTCTTTCTATGCTATGATTTCGTGGAACCCGCCGTATACTGGATCCACATTTTAATTTCTGTTCTCCAAAATTCGATCTTCGATCTACCACATTTTTGCTGAGGTTCAATACACTTTTTTCTTTTCCTTCCTATCCTAAAGAACTGAAAAAAATAGGGGCGAAATTCGAAATTTGAGTCACGTAGAATTGTATCTCTAAATTTCTTCATTTCTTCGCATATCAATCAATAACTAGAATTTAAAAAAAGGGGAATGACAAGGCATCCGGAAATAACCGATTAATTTCTATCAATAGGCCTGCTAAAGACCCAAACCATAGAGTACTTAGCACAGGTGCCACGGAGAGATATGTTTTTATATCTCGCATTGAAAATCCTCCTTCTATTATAGATTGTAATACATATATGGTCAGATGCTGTAGTTCAAGATCATTTGTATTTTTTTACACGGAATTCCTAGCTAAACAGGATTCCTAACTAAAATAGATATGTACAATAAAGCAATAGATTTTTTCTTTTTTTGTAAAAGAAAAAAATCGAATCCCTTGTTCCTGAGCGTTACTGATAAACATTCACTTTTTTATACGTTAGGTTTCAGATGTATATAATTCTTTTATTATATGAAACCAAAAAGAAGAAATGACAAGAAAATTGTATATAGATGGAGGATAAAATGACGATATGGAAAACAAGACAGGGATTTTGTACAATGAAACTGTACAAAAACTTGTAAAAGGGATGTAGCGCAGCTTGGTAGCGCGTTTGTTTTGGGTACAAAATGTCACGGGTTCAAATCCTGTCATCCCTACCTATTACTTCTCCTATGGGCAGTAACGAGGGATTCATTGAGATCGATTAAAATTGGACATAATCTTCCGGTCTTGCATACTATATGTATGCAAGATGTACTGGGGGTAGAAAAATGACTTTTCTTTACAGTACAGTCGTATCTCCTGTCATAAGGATAAGAAAGCGCTCTTAGTTCAGTTCGGTAGAACGCGGGTCTCCAAAACCCGATGTCGTAGGTTCAAATCCTACAGAGCGTGATTCGGTTTATTTGATGTCGAATCACAATGGTTTATTTGATGCCGAATCACAATAAAATAATTTAACAAAACAAAAAGTGGAATTGTAACTTGAATTTGACCTCCTTCCTGCAGGAGGTCAATCAAAAAAAGAAAGAAATATTACTCAATCAAAGGTCCAACTGATCACCACGTCTATATTGTAAATATGCGGTTACGAATAATCCTGCTAAAGTAATAGGAATTAGACCTAAGACGATTCCAAATAGAAAAACTTCAATCATTTCGGTTTGTTTAAGGGGATAAAAAGAGAGGTAAGATCTACCCCTAAATATTAATCTGAATTATTCGTGAATCTCAATGACCAAGAATTGGCAATTGATGTGAGAAAGAACCATAGAATACCTGGAATCTCAGAGAAATATTCGTTTTTATCAATTTTTCATTCAATTCATTTTAAATAAGTCGTATCCTGTTCAAACCAATGAATAGAGCTGAGGTTATAGTTAAAGCAGCCAGTAGAAAACCGAAATAACTAGTTATAGTAAGCATGAAAGAGCTAAATTAGATATGTTCTTTTGCTACATATGTTGATAAAACACTTACCTAAGTTTCAATTTTTATAAAATACGACGGCAAGAAAAAATCAATTGACAGAATTAGTTTAGTTCCAATTGAAAATTATGGATTCATCAGTCATTATGGATAAGACTAACTAAGAGTGACATAGGTAGAAAATTGGATTCATCTGCTGTGACATTGACCGATCCTATGATTCGGAATCAACAGATTCATTATGGAATTTGTGAGTTGAATAAAGTAATAGTAAAAGTAAGTAAAATATAAAGTATAAGTAAAAGTAATAGTAATAAGAACTGTGCCGTGTAACTTCATTCAAAACTTAAATTACTTATATTTTATTTAATATTAAATTTAAATATAAGTAAATATAAGTAATTTAAGTAATTAATTTAAGTAATTAATATAAGTAATTTAAGTAATAGTAATTTAAGTAATTTTGGAATAAAAGAATTGGATTTGAAAATTCCATTTAATCATTTCCTTTCTATTTCAATAGGATCTAATCTTTTTTGGAACGAACGGCCTGATACTATTTACCTTTTATTTATTTTAACTCATTGGACTCAGTACAGTAATAGGTTGCTTAATTGCCCATAACATAATATCTCGAATGAAAAGAAAAAGGTGTCCCACGATCTATCGAAAAAAAATGAAACCTTTACTCTATTTTTAATTTTTTTTCAGGTCCAACTCGATTCAAAGACGAACAACTTCCATTATCCTTTTAGATTCTATATTCTGTCTTTCCACATCATGGAGTTCCATACTTCTAGTTCGGTCAAGAAAGAACCTTTGTTTTGGATCTAATACAATAACGGTTGCATCACAAATATGGATTGTTCCAACTGGGTTCTGTTTCTTTCATTAATATAGTATATACTATTGTAATAGTATATACTATTGTATTTTGTATTACAGTATATTTATTGTATTATACGACCAACCAATTACTTGAAATAAAAAGATTTGAGCAAAAAACCTTTTAACCCAAAATAGGTTTATTATAGATTTCGCATACCATACATATAATTGAATTGTGTGAATATTATAATATGTTTCATAAATTATTAGAAACCCTCGATTCACGCTTTTCCAAGATCTTTACTTTCTATTATGAATCCAATAATAGAAATCTTATAAGGAATTTGAGTCATTTTCTATTGATCTATTGAATAACATAGAGTTATGCATAGACAAGGAACAAAAAAGAAGAAAAGAATTATGTAGTATTTCGGTACCGATCGAGACTGCGTTGCTGTGCCAGAGGAAGGATAGCTATACTGATTCGGTATACTTGAAATAAACCTTTGGTACAAAATTGACGATCTCACAAAGATGCAATATCAGTAGTTTTCTATTTACTGATCCCATCTTTCAAGGAATCGATTCCCCTTTTTTGAATGTACAAAAATTTGTGGAGCTCAGAATGTCTGGAAGCACGGGAGAACGTTCTTTTGCTGATATTATTACCAGTATTCGATACTGGGTCATTCATAGCATTACTATACCTTCCCTATTCATTGCGGGTTGGTTATTCGTCAGTACGGGTTTAGCTTACGACGTGTTTGGAAGTCCTCGACCAAACGAGTATTTCGCAGAGAGCCGACAGGGTATTCCATTGATAACCGGCCGTTTTGATTCTTTGGAACAACTCGATGAATTTAGTAAATCCTTTTAGGAGGCCCCCAATGACCATAGATCGAACCTATCCAATTTTTACAGTGCGATGGTTGGCTGTTCACGGACTAGCTGTACCTACCGTTTCTTTTTTGGGGTCAATATCAGCAATGCAGTTCATCCAACGATAAACCTAATTCGAATTATAAAGCTATGACACAATCAAACCCGAATGAACAAAATGTTGAATTGAATCGTACCAGTCTATACTGGGGTTTATTACTCATTTTTGTACTTGCTGTTTTATTTTCCAATTATTTCTTCAATTGAAAGAAAGAAAGAGAATTGTAGGAATTCTCTTATCCCATTCGGAAAGATACCATCCTCATAATTATCCATGACTGTTTTTGTCTCTAGCATGACCATTTGGGAAAATGTGGAGGAAAGTAGGGGAGATGGCCGATACTACTGGAAGGATTCCTCTTTGGCTGGTTGGTACTGTAACTGGTATTCCTGTGATCGGTTTAATAGGTGTTTTCTTTTACGGTTCATATTCTGGGTTGGGTTCATCTCTCTAGTAATCGGATAAACCGGATTGTAGACATGAAAGAGTAAGAAAAGAACTCAACGGGACCTTTGTCTAATTAGAGTGATAAGGTCCCGTTGAGTTCTTTTCTTACTCTTATAGGAAGATTTTGATCTATTCCATAACATACAAATTGGCCAGTCAACATAATCAAAATATTATATTCGTAGAAATAAAATGACAAAACGGATCCTTTGCTCTGATGTTTCAAACCACTCTATTCTTTTGTTTCTTAATAATGTTTTTGAGGAATTGAATCTATTGATTGATTCAAAGATACGAAGAAACAAGAAAAGAGTAATCAATGGATTTTCTGAATAATACAATATTATATAAATTTCTACGCATGAGACATTCTGCAAATCATTTCTATACTAAACTACTAATAGAACTTACTTTATAAAACTCTATAATATAATTGAATTTGTTTGAATAATTTTTCTAAGTTAAAAGTTTAAGTTAATTGAAGAAGTTCCATTTGCTCAATCAATTATTCCCCTAATCCTTTCTCTCTTTTTGTTTGTCCACAGCTTCCTATGAATCTAACCAAAAGAGTTCCGGTGGACCCGGAAAAGAAGGAATGGTAATCTTTTACGAACAGGAGAAAAAATCATTATTATTCGATATAAGACGACACAAGAAAAAGGATTTTCCACCCTTTTCTTGTGTCGAATAGAAGACGCGTAAGACTAGTAATCCCTCCTAAAAGGATTCATTTCTTTCATTTTTCCCATCCTTGCTCTGTATTCTCTTTCTTTGTTTTGTATGTCTATTGTCTATTACTAAGAATAGGATACAAGTAATGAATTCCAGACACCCCGCAAAACGAAAAAAGTATAAACAAAGCAACCAAAAAGGTTTACAGATTTGTTGATCATACATAATTGTATGGATCAACAAAAATTCGGCGCTTTTTACCAACTTGATGTTAAGGAATCTCTGCACCTAGAAATTCATTTCGTACAATTGAACCTTTTCAAACTGTTTCTTTTTAAGAACCAAAAAAACTTGTGCCAAAATAACAGATGCCAAGAAGAACAAAAGACCTTGGACCCGTAATGGGTCTTGAAGCACTATTTCTGCATCTCCCTGACCAAAGCCTCCCACATTGGGATTGCTTGTTAATGGTTGATCAAGCTTGATGGATTCACTCTCTGAAACAAGAAGTTCTGGTCCTGGAGGTATAATATCAACCACTTGATGTCCATCCGATGCATCAACTATGGTTATTTCATATCCCCCCTTTTCTTTACGTACTATTCTGCTTACTACACCTGCTGATGTAGCATTATAGACTGTATTGTTACTTTTGCTACCATCAGGATAAATCTGACCCCTTCCTCTGTTCCCACCTACGTATATGGGATATTTTAAGAAGTGAACGTCTTTCTTCGTAGCAGGGTCGGGGGAAAGAATGGGAAAGACGATTTCACTGTATTTCTGACCAGGAACAGGACCTATCACAATAATATTTCTTTTATTGGGACGATAACTCTGAAAAGACAGATTTCCTATCTTTTCTTTCAACTCAGGAGAAATACGATCAAGGGGGGCTAATTCGAATCCGTCGGGTAAAATGAGAACAGCCCCTACATTCAAAGCCCCCTTTTTACCATTAGCAAGAACTTGTTTCAGTTGCTTATCATAAGGGATTCGAACAACTGCTTCAAATACAGTATCAGGAAGCACAGCTTGCGGAACTTCAATATCCACGGGTTTATTAGCTAAATGGCAATTGGCACATACAATTCGTCCCGTTGCTTCTCGCGGGTTTTCATAACCCTGCTGCGCAAAAATGGGATATGCATTTGAAATAGATGCCCGAGTTATTACATATATCATGATCGATACAGAAATGGATCGAGTCATCTCTTCCTTTACCCAAGAAAAAGTATTTTTATTTTGCATGTCCAATCATTGATCCCGGAATTTCTACAATAAATTAGATAGGTAGCTAGTATAGTTCCCTATACACGAGTCTGTCATTGTGCTGGAATAATTGTACTGAAATATAGGACGAATACCTTGAACAGATAAAAGTATAAAGAATTAAGTCAAATTGAAAATGCTTTCTTTATACACGAAGAAAGATTCTGATTTGATTGATATAATAAGATCAAATGAGTTCTTTATTCATTCATTGAATGATAAATTACTACAAGCGAAGGAGATACACGATTTAAAAAAAGGAAGATCCAATATTTCACAATTGTATCTAGAATAACTGGAAAAGTGGAAACAAGACCAGATATAATTTGATCGTTATGATCCAATCCAAAATTGTTGTAGACCGAACCAATCATTAGTTCCCAACCATGGGTCGAGTGAAATCCGATCCATAAATCAGTAACTAAAAGAATAGAAAAAGCTTTTATTGTGTCACTTAAGTTATAGAGGAATTCCTGAACCCAAGAATTAAGAATGACGAGTTCTTCATTACTCAGAATAAAATAACCACTTAGAATAGCGAAACAGATTATATTTGTCGAGAAATGCAAAATGATATGGAGATCATATTCATTGTGTGCTTTGACTAATTGTATCGTTTCCTTGTGTATTCCTATATGAAGTTTTTGTATATGCGTTTCCGGGTACTCCTTTATCATTTCGTCCAATAGGAATAGTTCTTCTAATTCTATGAATCTTTCCAGGACGTTTTTCTCTTGAATATGATTCAAAAAATTTTCGGATTGCCTGGTGTTCCACCAATTAGTAACCCAAGGTTCCAGACATTTATTAAATGAGAAAGAGACCCACCAGGGCAAAAATACTATAGATGCGAGATATGGGAGGGAGGCCGATGCTTTCTTTTTTTTCATTTTTTTTTTTGAATTGAATTGTTAATGAACCTGCTTCATTCGTTAACTCTATCTGATCTGATATTTCTTTGAAGCACGAGTTGTATAACAAGATATTGACCTATGGGTCTATTCCTTTCCTATTATTGTGTAATAATTTTCTTTTTTTTTTTATAAGGAATATAGACATAGAACAAGAGTCCTTTTCGGGACATAGAATAAGAGTCCTTTTCGGATTCGGATGAAAATGAGAAAAAAGAAATAAATATTATTCCAGATATCTCAATTGGGCAAATTCGAACCAATTTCATTTTCATTTGTTCCTTTCGATGAATACTCGAAAACCCACTTGAAGTAACGAATCGAGTTTCGAGACGAAAAAACTCCCCCTGGATCAATTAATTCTTTCGAAATGTTTCACCGCCTAACCAGAAAAGGGTATCAATTCCAAATCTTGGGCCTAAAAAGATGAATTCTGTATTACGAAATACATGTTCGGATAGGTTAGATGAATTTATATCTATACTTACTAGATTAGATTGGTTAGTTAGATTAGACCTTTTTCTAGTATAAAAGAATGAAGAAACTTCAGTTGTATTAAAAGAGGAATTAGCGAGTTCCTTCCCCCATCTTGAGAAAATATTTATTCTTCATTTTATTCTTCACTTCAGTTCGTTTCAAAATACTTCAATTGGTACGCGCAAGAAATAGGCCAATTCGGCAGCTTTTTGTTCAATTTCTCGTGGAGTAAAATTCTCATCAGTACGAGTCAAGGGAATGGCTCCTTGGCCTCTGATTTCCATATAAAGGACACGACGAGGATAAAGACCCTCTTTAACCTCTATTCTGATTGATTGGATATCTCTCATAAAGAAGCGAAGGAAGATGCGACGATTTATTCCAGGAAATCCCCAGCGAAAAATACACACTATTCCTTCTTTTCTATCGAATCGGTCATAACCGCTACCTACATTCCACGAAATTGTGCACCACAAATACGAGCTAATGAATAGGCCCGCGATCCCGTAGAAAGACATCACGATCCCTTGTGGAAAAAAAAGGATTTGCTGAGATGGAAATACGGATATCAAATTCCTACCAAGATAACTGGAAGTTCCAACCACTAAGAATCCTAGTGAACCTAAAAAAAGGATACAGGCCCAGCAAAAATTACTCGTTTTTCGAGACCCCGTTATAAGTTCTATCCATATATGTTCTGATCGCCAATTCATACTATACTAGATCCAGTTGCATTCGATTGGAATTGAGCGAATAACCCAAATAAATTTGACTTTACCTTTCTTGATCCCGAAGTAACTTTCATCAACTAGCACTATTCTGATGTGAAACATTAGGAGTAATTGGTTAGATACATTGACTTTCTATTTAAAATATTCACTAATCCATTTTGAACCAGCTATATCCACATATACATGCATTTATGCAGATATCATATATCCGCATAACAGTTATTTCATTTGTATGTTCGGAAAGAGCCACATATCATACCATATTACACGAGATAAATATCTGTATTATCATCCAGTGTTGAAATAAATTGATAAGATTCGGTCCCCTCGGGTCTAGACAATCTTATTTTTTTGGACATGAAGAAATAAGGAAACCATTGCAATTGCCGGAAATACTAGGCCCACTAAAGGCACAAAAATAGAGGATAAGTTGGGATCTGTCATAGAATAGGTGCCTCAATTTAATATTTCTATCTGTTTTAATATTTCTATCTATTAGAAAGATATCTTCTTATGATATATCGATATCTTCTTATGATATATCTATTATAAGTAATATCAAGCTATTTATTATTCTATTATAAATATATTATAAATATATTATAATAAATATATTATCAAAAATATATTATCAAAAATTTAATAAATATATTATAATATTATAATTATAAAATATAAAAAAATTATATAAAATCTTATTTATTTATAAGTAATAAGTAATATCAACTATAATTCTATATGATTAGATAGAAACTATATATTCCATATTCTAAAATATTCTAAAAAAATAAAGAATAATAAAAATAAAATATAATAAAATGAAAATAAATTAAAATATAATAAAATAAAAAAAAAAAAAAAAAAAAATATAAAATAAAAATTATCCGAAACCTCTGTCTCTTATTACAAGGAGAACTTATGTCACCAAAGAAAACACCCGATTACGATGAATTAAATACTTGTTCGCTACAAATAAAATAACTGAATCTAGTGCTATACTTTACATTTTTGAACTTGGATTCAAGGGAAAGAAACCGTGGAGCTGAAATAACTCACCCAGAACACCTTTTAAAAGATTACGTGGTACTATCGGATCGAATAAACCTTTATGGAATAAATACTCAGACACTTGTGAACCTTCAGGTATTACCTTTTTTAATGTTTGTTCAATTACTCTTTTACCCGCAAATGCAATGTAGGCGTTAGGTTCAGCAATAATGATATCCCCCAACATACCAAAACTGGCTGTTACTCCACCAGTTGTAGGAGATGTAAGAATTGATACATAGAATAACTTTTTATCTGATTGATAATTAGATGAAGCAGAAGATATTTTAGCCATTTGCATCAAGCTCAAACTTCCTTCTTGCATGCGTGCTCCTCCAGAAGCACACACAATAATGACAGGTAGAGATCGATTAGTAGCATACTCGATCAAACGAGTAATTTTCTCGCCTACTACGGATCCCATACTACCTCCCATAAACTGAAAATCCATAACGCCAATTGCTACGGGAATACCATTTAGTTGACCTATGCCTGTTTGAACAGCATCAGCTAAACCTGTCCTTCTTTGATAAAAATCGATACGATCTCCATAAGGTTCCTCTTTTGAATTAAAATCAATGGGGTCCATAGATATCATATCTTTATCCAGAGGATCCCAAGTTCCGGGATCAATCGAAAGTTCAATTCTATCCGAACTACTCATTTTCAAATGATATCCACACTGTTCACAAATATTCATTTTCGACTTAAAAAATTTTTTATAATTTAACCCATAACAATTTTCGCATTGAGCCCATAAATGTCTGTATTTTTGATTTATATCGAAATCATCAGACTCTACTTCTTCATAGAAATCAGACTCTACTTCTTCATGGGAATCATTGGATTCTACCTCTTCATAGAAATCAGACTCTACTTCTTCATAGAAATCAGACTCTACTTCTTCATGGGAATCATTGGATTCTACTTCTTCATAGAAATCAGACTCTACTTCTTCATGGAAATCATTGAAATTTTTCCTAGTTCTTTACTAGACCTACCACTCTCAGTACTATTTATATTTTCAGTACAAACGAAGTTATAAAAGTAACTGTCACTGTAATTGTTGGCACTACCCGAAATAGAACTATTAATACTGACTTCAAAACGAAGATAACTATCAATGCAACTATTAATGTGATTATTCCAACTAGATTGAGTATCATACATGTAATGATAATAGTAGTGATTCTTTTTCTTAGACCCCCTACTCAAATAACTAGAAAGTTTTTTTTCTAGTTCACTCAGAAAAGAACTATCATTGTCAACCTCAAAAATCTGATTTTCAATATCAAAATATACAGAGTAACTGTCACCATTACTATCCCTAACTAAAAAAGTGTCATCAGAGATCAAACTCAAAATATCCTTGATTTCAAATAAGGAATCGACATTAGTGAAACTATAATTACTACTATGATTCCAACTAGGAATCTTTTTCTTCGTATCGTTTAGAGTAGGTTGTTCACTTCTACTGGTATGTCCAATACCATCAAGACTATCCATTGATTTACTTAGCCCACACCTATGTTCTAACTTCTCGTTAGACAACATCGAATGGAACCACCATTTTCCCATAGAGTCTTTCTACCCCCTATTTGATGAAATACAATACATTCGATGAATAATCATTTTACTTTCACTATTTGATTTCTTATCAGAATTAAGCATACGAATCTAATCCTAATCGTTAGGATTGTTAATTAATAGCGAGTAAGTATTGAAAGAAATGATTCTCTTTTGTGGGAAGCCGAGGTATCACTTCAATATATATTGATAGAATCTTTTTCTCAATTTCAAAATAGAAAGACACAGCTTTCTTCCATGTGATGTACAAATTTTCATCGAAAATAGAGATAGTTGTTTATTTCTACAAATAAAAAATTTGTTCTTGTATAATCAAATAATTAAGTTTCTGTTTTAACATGGAACGAAAAAGACAATATATAGGATGAGTAGAAGGATAGGATGGGTAGAAGGAGCCTTTCCCTTGGCTTGATCTATGGCCTGAAACTAGGAGATATAAAAAGCCCGCCAATCCC